>OZ034966.1:39720717-39741717 GCA_964030785.1 Siderastrea siderea | reverse complement strand
GAGTACTTGAAGAACGAAGATTAGCCGAGGAAGAACTTCGTAGACGTGAAGAGCGGTGTTTAAACGAATCACGGCGTCTAAGAGAACTAGAATATGAAGGAGAGCGGTTACAACTTCAAGCACGTTTGGAAGAGGAAGAGCAGCAACGTGACCCAGAGAGTCTTGTGAACCGCTTACGTGACTTTGAAGGTGATGAGAAAGAAGAGAAAGAGGCTCGAAGGGGCAAATTTACAATCAACGCCATTACAAGTACATGATTGTACTTCTCCGTGTAACGCAACTCAGAGAACCGAACATAGTAATGGTGAACAGAAAGAAAGGCTGAATGTATTGTGGGTGCAACAACTCTGTGATGGTAAAAGTAGTCGACCCTTAAATCCTGTTAACACTGAAGAGATGAAATCTGTATTTCCACGCTCACTTCCAAAACTTGAATTATCAAGATTCGACGGTAATCCATTAGAGTGGCCAACCTTTATTTCTCTGTTCAAGTGTCTTGTACATGATCAACCTTTAACTGATACACAAAAAATGACACACCTGCAACGTGCCCTTGCTGGAAGTGCTAAGAAGGCTGTTGGTGGAATGCTTACTCATGGGAACTTGTATCGAGAATCACTGAAGTAATTGGAAGAACAATTTGGCAGTGAGGAATCAGTGGCTGGTGCATATTTGAAGACCATCTTTGACCATCCTGAAGTCTGTGAAGATAACTTTGCCCAGCTGCGGTCCTTCTACAACATGCTACACATTGCTGTTTCCACCCTGAAGAGTCTGAGTTACGAACATGATCTTGCTGCAACGGACAACCTCAGGCGAGCAGTCCAGAAGTTACCTGAAATGCTGAAAACTCGATGGGGACAGAAAAGAGTTGAAATGCTGCCCAAAACAGCAACTTTGGCAGACCTTGACAAGTGGTTGCGGGAGCGAGTGCGTGCTAAATCGTTGATATCATCAGACCAGACACTGAACAGCTGCCAATCAAAGGAATCAAAGGTGACACCGCAAGAGGGGAATAGGAGACGAAACAACCGAAAGGGTCCACCTAGAAGCGATGCCAGAGGAGCTGAATTCTCAACCCTAACAACCAGAGTGAACGGAAATCGCGAACCTACAAGACCTCCAGTTAACTGCCCAGTTTGCTCCCAGCCCCATAAAGTAGAAGAATGCCCTGATTTTAAGAGATTGGGCGTGGATCAGCGTGCCCAATGTGCTAAAGAGAAGAACTTGTGTTTCCGATGTTTAAGTTCTAGTGAACACCGTGCCGAAGAGTGCAGTGTGAGAAGGGGTTGTGGAGTGGACGACTGCCTTAAACGTCACAATCCCTTGATCCATGGAGCTGTGTCAGTGTTTGTGGGTGTGGCTGTTGTAGGATACAGCAGTCCCACAATCCTATTGCAGATAGTGCCTCTTCTTGTGGAAACGCCTAAAGGGGACATTGTACACACCTATGCTCTCCTTGATTCCGGAAGTCAAGCCACACTCATACTTGAGAAGTTTGCTGATGAAGTGGGCCTTGAGGCATCGAAAGAAGTGCTAACCCTTGGGACCATTAACTCCAAAGAAGTATCCAAGCCCTCCAGGAAGGTGTCTTTTTCCGTGAAAGCAGCCAGTAATGACAGTGCTGCAACGTCAATCCTGCTCCCAGAAGCCTGGACTGTTCCTCAGTTGAACCTACCAAAGCAAAGGATCACTCGTTCCGTGATGCAGACCTGGCCACATGTAGCCGACCTAGAGATACCAGATGTTGACTCTGAGTATGTGACCGTATTACTTGGTGCCAACTTGTTAGAGGCTATACTGCAACATGAAGTCCGTAGAGGTCCGCCTGGTCAACCTGCCGCTGTACGAACTGCGTTTGGATGGACGTTAACTGGCTCTGTTAAAGGCTTTGCCCCGCCGAAAGGTCTTCATGTTATGCACATACACACGGTTCCTTCACTGGACGACCTCCTGCACAAGCAAATGTAGAACTGGTGGAGAACTGACTCATTCGGTACTAAGTACGAACAGACATCACCGAGGTCACTTGAAGACCAGAAAGCTCTGAAGACCCTTGAAGAAACTGTTAAGCACGTAGGCGATAGATACCAAGCGGGTTTGCTGTGGAAAAGGCCTGATGTTGAATTTCCAGACAACAGAGCCATGGCAGAGAGACGCCTGACGTCTACCGAGAAAAAAGTCCTGAAGCATGACCACACGCTTGCTGAAAAGTACAAAGAGATCATTGATGGCTATGTAATGAAAGGATTCGCACGTAAACTGACACCGGAGGAAGCAGCCATTCCTGTGAAGAAACAGTGGTTTCTACCACATCACCCTGTTCTAAACCCAAACAAACCCGGGAAAGTATGGATGGTCATGGATGCCAGAGCAAAGTACAATGGTGTGTCTGAATGACGAACTTCTGGTGGGACCAGACTTGCTGAATAACTTATGTGGAGTGCTACTTCGATTTCGAGAAGAACGTGTAGCCATTGCAGCTGACATAGAGTCCATGTTCCATCAGTGTTTAATAATGGAGAAAGACCAGCCTGCCCTGAGATTCCTGTGGCGCAACCTGGAGACAAACTGTGATCCTGACATCTACCAAATGCTCGTGATGATATTTGGAGCAGTGTCTTCTCCTTGTACTGCCAATTACGTGTTGAGGAAAACTGCAGATGAAAACTGTGAAGATCCGTTGTTTTCACCTGAAACGATCGAGGCAGTTAAAAGAAACTTTTACATGGACGATCTCCTCAAGTCAGTGCGAGAGGAAACTTCCGCCACGCAACTGCAGAAAGAACTAACTGCTTTACTTGCCCGCGGTGGATTTAGGCTAACTAAGTGGAGCAGTTCTTCACGCAAGGTCCTATCACAAATCCCCAACCAGGAAATGGCGTCGCCATCAGTGAATTTGGACCTGGATGAATTGCCGGTCGAGCGCTCCTTGGGTTTGCTATGGAACACGGAGACAGATTCCTTTAGACTCGCTGTCAGTTCCCGCCAGTCAGCCCCGACAAAACGTGGCGTTCTCTGTCAAGTGTCTTCTGTATTTGATCCGCTTGGAGTTTTGGCGCCCTTCCTGTTACCTGCAAAATGTCTAATTCAAGACCTGTGGCGCAAGAAAAGAGGCTGGAACGAGCCTTTAGATGAAAGTAACCGAGTTGTCTGGGAGAACTGGCTCGCCAACCTGTCAGCCTTGAGAGTGTTTGAGCTGCCCAGGTGCCTGTGTAGCGATGCCCCGCAAGATGTACGATTGGAACTTCATGTCTTTGGAGACGCTTCTGAAAAGGGATTCGGTGCTGTCTGCTATGCACGTTACGTGTTCCCCAATGGTCGGATTGAAGTTGCCTTTGTGATGAGCAAGACGCGTGTAACCCCCTTCAGACAACTAAGTATCCCTCGCCTGGAGCTCCAAGCCACACGACTGGCGGACACTGTAAAGAGAAAGCTCACCCTGTGCATATCTAAGACCGTTTTCGGGAGTGATTCAAAAACTGTGCTGTTGTTCATTGCAAACGAAAGTCGACGATTCCGTACTTTTGTAGCCAACAGAGTGGCTGAGATTCAGGACTCCACCTGTCCTGCACAATGGAGGTTTGTTCCTGGTCGCCTGAATCCAGCTGATGACTGCACGCGGGGCCTACGAGCATCAGAAATGACCAGTGATTGCCGATGGGTAGCAGGTCCAGCCTTCCTGCACCAGACTGAAGAACATTGGCCGCAAGAGGAATTGAAAGGGCCAATCCCTGAGGAAGACGTTGAACTGAAGAAGACCAATTGTGTGGATTGGCCAGCACCCCAGCAGAGTCCCTTCCAGATCCTGAGAAGTTTTCGTCCTGGACCCATTACCGTTGAGTCATAGCGTGGACTTGCCGCTTCATTCATAATGCGAGACTTCCCAATGAGAGTCGAATCAAAGGGCCATTGTCGGTTAGTGAGCTAACTCGTGCAGAGGTGTTGGCAGTGAAATGTTCGCAGAGAAAGTCTTTTCCAGGTGACTTTGAAACCTTGTCGAAGAACTTGCCACTACCGCTGAAAAGCAGGCTGTTGGCCTTCACCCCCTATTTAGACCACGATGGATTGGTTCGCTTGGGTGGAAGATTGTGTAAAGCCCCTTCACCGGAAGAAACCCGTCACCCTGTAATCCTGGATCCGAAGAGCGAAGTCACACGTCTTGTAATTTTACATCATCACCTTGAATCGCGATGTGCTGGTGATGGGCAGGTGTTGAACAATCTCCAACAACGTTATTGGATCCTTCAAGGTGTCCATGCGGTACGCAAGGTGTCACACTCATGTCGAACGTGCCGATGGAGAAGGACGCAACCCCGACCATCCATCATGGCAGACCTTCCCACACCAAGACTTGGTTACTCTTTACCGCCATTCACACACACTGGAGTAGATTACTTCGGGCCAATCTACGTGAAGTCTGGTCGGAAAACAGAGAAACGGTATGGCGTACTCTTTACGTGTGTGACCACGAGAGCTGTACACATAGAGATTGCCCATTCCCTGGAAATGGACGCATACATTACGCCCTTAAGCGCTTGAACAAGGAGCGAATCACTGACGAGCTGTCACAACATGGAGTGCAGTGGCACTTTAACCCGCCTGCTGCGCCTCACTTCGGTGGGGTCTGGGAACAGTTGGTGGTCTGCCAAACGAGCGCTGAAGGCTGTAGCTGGAAACCAACGTGTCACAGATGAGACCCTCTTGACGTTCATGGCTGAAGCAGAGTCCTTGATGAACAGCAGACCACTGACGCACGTCAGCAGTGATTGTAACGATCTCGAGGCCATCACCCCTAACCACTTCTTGTTGGGGCGTACGAACATGACCATTCCCCTAGATGTTGTGACTGACCGCGATCTATGTAGCAGAAAGCGCTGGAAAGATGCCCCAGTGATGGCCAATCATTTCTGGGAGCGTTGGCTTCATGAGTATTTGCCATCCCTTACTGTAAGACCCAAATGGCGCCGTGAATCCCGCGATATTGTCGAAGGAGATCTTGTTCTGGTGATGACCGATAACCTTCCTCGTGGTCGCTGGCCATTGGCGCGAGTAACCCACGTTGTATGTGGTGATGATGGGAGAGTGCGCTCTGCGGAAATCAAGACGAAGGCTGGTGTTTACGTCCGCCCAGTGACGAAACTGTGTTTGCTAGAAGAGGTGTCTGACTCTTGAACGTAGTCGTACACAAGGGGGAGGATGTTGCCGACAGGAAGCCAAAAGCCGAACATTGACCGAACATTATTATTTCCCGCGTTTTATGTCACGTGACTTAGTCGCCAAGCTCTCGCTCACACATGTTTTGAGTTTGCGTGTTGAGCGGCGAGCTTGGTGAGTATGTCTTTGTTAACATTTTTCACACTGTAGTTTCACATTTAGCCCGTAAATATCGCCAGTTTTCTAACCTTTAATGTATTGTGATTTTCTAGCATAATCATTTAAACCAAGCTTCCACTGTGTAAGAGTCTGTGAGCACTCGTGAAACCTGACTGATTTGATTAAACTTGGACAATCAAATCGATCGTTGGTTCAGTGTTGGTTGGACTGTTTTGTATCCGCAAACGATGCAAACAGATGGCACAGTAGCTGACGTTACACTGGATGTCACAGTAGCTGTCATTAGACTGGATGTCACAGCAGCTGGCCTTGTACTGGATGGTACAGTAGCTGGTGTTGTACTAGATGTCACAGAAGCTGGTGTTGGATTAGAAGGCACATTTGCTGCTTGCTGCCCATTAGCAAGTAATGCTCTGTTGTTGCAGTGGTATGTGGACCACCAGTTCTTTATTTGAGCCGCAGAAAGAGCTTCCAATCCTGCATCCTTTCATTGCCTTCATGGCATCTTTTGGTTCTGCTCTGATGCGGTTTACTGCCTGCCTGTTGTAAAATTCAATCATGATGTCTTTCTGAGCTTGGCTGAATACTGTTTGTTTCCCGTGACCATGTTTCAGAGTATACCCAGAGTCCAGCCTCTGTGACAAATACTGGTCATCCATAATAGGATGCAATGTAGAAACAACTGGATGCTCAGGGGCATGTTGAATAAATCTAACAGCACATCCCTCACTCCTTGTACCTGGAAAAGGTGTAGGGCACTGAATTGGTTCTGCTGCTGGCTGTTCTTCCGAAGTTACTGCACCAGTTGCACCAGCTATTGGAATCCGGCGCCCGGCTAGTTGTGAGATTTGCTCTTTACGCTTGCTGGAGACATTTCCAGTCCCTGTCAATGGTCTCATCTGCAGGCCATTGACAAATTGGCCCTCAGTTGGAAAGGTAAAGCTTCCAAATAAGGATATATCTTTCAGTGTTCCTATTTTTGTTGCTTTGGATCTATCAATGAGCAGCTTCTTACATGTTGCATTCTCCATTGACTGCAATTACAACAAATAATATTGTTTGAGCACAATGAACAATTCTATTTTATGCCAGTTAAACCTAACAAAACTCATCTCTGGTGTGACTATCACAGTAAAGCTATTATCTTCTCTTTTCAAAATAACGCATACATGAACATGTAAGTAGTAACTGCCATTCTTAATGAATTTCATAAGGACACGTAAAATAAATTTCATGGAATGAAATGGCTCCAAACCCTTAACTCAGTTAACATAGTTATCTAATAGAAGCTACTGAGCAAGGAACTATGAAATCCCGTAGTTTGGGCATTTCAATCCTAGTCCTAAGCTGCTGTTTTGTTACGGAGTATGCTGTACAAGGTGGTGATAACTTCACAGTTGATAGATAGAAAACTCCAGAGTATGCATATTCTCCTTAGTGTTCTCGATACATTTCTCTTGATACTAGTTAGGAGAATTTGCACAAACATCAAGACTTTTCATGTTTGGTGATAATTTCCTTTATTTTTATGACCTTTATGTTTGATCAAGTAGGGATATTGTAAGGAGAAAATAGATGCTTGTCGCTGTTGGGGCTTAAAGGGTTAAAAGTAAGTTCTGTGGTTATAAATGACATCAGATGATTCAAAGTGTGACTAATAAAGATATCTAATAGAAGCTAATGAGCAGTGAACTATGAAATCCCATAGGATGGGCATTTGAATCCTAGTCCTAAGCTGCTGTTTTCTTACAGAGTATGCTACTGTACAAGCTGGTTATAACTTCAGTTTATAGCCAGAAAACTTCAGAGTCTATTCATACATGTATATACGACTTTAGTCTCCCTGAAGAAGAGCACTGAATGTCCTCGAAATACAGGTATCCGACAAAAATAGTATATATAAATTTAAATTTGGGAAGTTAATACAACAAAATAATAATGAACACTCTACCTTGATAAGTTCAGCAACTTGCTCTCCACTTTCTAGGTCGTTGCCCAAACGTACCCAACGAACAATTTTATGGTTTATGTGGGCGAAGTGCGAGTGAAGTTGTGACTTTCCCTCGCCGGCCTCAAAGTTGTTGTACTCTTGTATTCTGAAGTTAAAAGCTCTGTTCACCTCAGGTAGAAGAGAACAGCACTGTTGTGATAGTGTGGCCCATTATCTAGAAGACAGGAGGTAATAAAAAGACATCACTCAAAAAAATCGAGAAAAACCTGTGCAACACGCATTATGAAAATAATTTTTTCACACTGACGGTGTTGTCTATTTCTATTATATTTGTCATAGGAAAAATAACAAACTTTTCATAGTTTTTTTAAGAAGCATATCAGAAAACAGGTAGACAGAAAATCCTCGGTAAGCAGTCTCCAACCATCTGAAACCTATGTCAAGGGCACTCTGCGTGAACCAAGCATCCTGCTTGGTATCTTCAGACCACAAGTCAATGACTTCTGTTTTTCGCTGACCCTCTTCCACCTGAAGTCCAATTTTTTCTTACAAAATAATGACAATTAGGATGCACTGTAAAGTTATAATGCCAGTCTGTCCTGCAAACACACCCATGTGTTGGGGAATAGAAAACATGTCAAGGCTTTCAAGGGCTAACAAAAAGGATCCGAAAGTTATCTGAGACAAGAGTTTGTAAAGTAAAAAGGTGCTTTTTCAGTGGCAATGTAGTACTTTTTTGATACTTCATCTGAAAGGGAAGCTTAAGTCATAGGTTCTAGGGACAAAAAGTAATCCAAAACTAGCAAAAACATCAAGTCAGCAGTCTCATAAGCAGAAAATTATAACTCCTACAACAAGGTCGATTAGGAGACTGACAAATGGCTTTGCTTTTCTGTTCCCCTCTATAAAATGCTGAAGCAGTCAAAATACATGTTTCTACATGAAAATAGGGTGCAATGACTTCAACGGCAGTTCACAAGAAAACCAGTTTTAAGAAGTGTAGATAATGACCCTATGACACAAGTATTGCATTAGCTTCTAGTTACTGATGAACTTCCCACAACTTCCATAACACTGCTAAGGAATGAACTTACCTGCGCAATTACAAGGAAACCATGTAGAGAAATTCCTCTTTTTCTGTACCCATTACAACTTCAGCCCGATTTAAGTGTGTCATTTTTAAATGGGCTATACCGCTGGATGAAGGCTCAGTTTATTCCTTTGGGCATTCTTTTCGGCAGCTAGCGAAAGCATGTCGAGTAAGTTCGGTCTCATTCGTTTAGAAAAAGGTGAGATCTTTTGGAGGAAGACCTTGACACTTTTCATTGAACTTCAAAGGACCAAACACAATAGCACAATTAAGTATCCTTGAGCGGCAGAGTTGCGAACATATCCTTTTGTTCTTGAAGTGCGAATAAACTTCAGAGAATCGCTGCACACCTTTTATGGGTTTAATTTTTTTCGCAAACTGTTATCGACTTTTATTTTCACTTAAAACATTACAGCATTCTGAGAGCTTTAAATAGAGATCTTAAACGAGATATTTTGATTACCGTAAGCCAAAATACGTTTTTATTCGCTCAGCGCGGCGATAATTCGAACTGCGAAGTAATTTCTGCGTGTAAACATTTCTTTATTGAGATGCGCGATGAATCGAAGCGTGACTTCAAAGGTCATGCACTTAAAAGATAAATTAAAATTGTTGAGCGGAAAAACAGAAAAATTTCCTTCTGTTGAAAGGGCAGTATTGTTTGGATCATAAACAGAGATTCAAATGAGGTTTTTAATCGCTTTAAGCGAGTCAAGCGGTAATTTCTTTCCCGCAAAGTAGACTAATTTACGGTGAGCCGTCTCGCTCAAATGTAGATTCTTTTTAGAGCAGAGCAAATAAAACCATGTTGTTTATTATTATTGTGAACACACTCTGATCGCTTCAAAAAATATCTTCATGGCATTTACTTTGTTTTGAGGCCACAGAGCATTAATTACGGGCTCTATAGCATGACAGAAACATAAACATGAGCTCGAATACTTTCGTGATTTTGATAACTTGTTTACGTTAGCCGGGTTCAAGATAACTCCAACATAAAGCACGCATTTGAATCAAAACTTGAACGAAGAGATCATTGTTATCACTCAAAAGCAGCACATGTTCATAAATCGATCTGAGCGAATAATTTGATTCATTGCACACCATTCAGCTACAGTTGTAGCTACTACAGGAATTCGCTTCTTGAAGGCGCTCGCTAATTGTGTGCGAATTTCAAAATAACTTAAACATTTGTAAACTCATTCTTTTGCTCAAAAAATATTTCATCGTCTGTGATTTGTTGTCTTTTGCTGCCGTGAATTTTAATTTTACGTTGAGTGACAATAGATCAAGCGGCACAATAGATTTGTCTTGGTGGTTTTTTTCCTAGTACTGGTTGAAAACAAAAGAAGCACTTCTCACCTACATCAAAGAATTTGCGCTCGGCGAAATGTGCCGCGTGGTCGGCAAATACTCGGCATGAATGAGTAATGAGAAAGAACAATAGCTTGAATACATGAATACTTAATGACCCCAAAATCTGGGGTACACACTTAAGTCGGCGTGAAGTTGTAATGACTCTCTTTGGTTTTCACGAGTTCTAAGCCGCAGCTCAACTTTCATTTTGTAATCAATGATTACAACTACCTCTCCAGGTTGAAGGTTTGAAAGGACATACCGACAGTAGTCCCCCTGGTGTTTGGTGCGGACAATGCATGCAAAGTACTCCTTGTGGTTGGACTCAATTTGTTGCCAGGACTTGGAGAAGGAAGCCTTTTTGGGGGCATCAGTAATTCCTTCGAAGGATTCTTTCATTCCTTTCTTTAGCTTGAGAAACTCATCCACATTGGAAGACTGATGCTTGTGTTCCTCCAAACAGTGGCCAAGAGCATAATCCAAACACAGCTCACCACAAGGTGAATGCCTCTTCAGCTAGCCCCCCCCCCCCAAAAAAAAAAAGAAAGAAAACAAAACTATCCAAAAATTAAAAAGACAACTCTCCCTCTCAAAGACAAGTGACAACGATATCGTGAACACAAGAAATATTTCATATAAATACTATGATAGTCACATAATGACTCAGAACTTAACTCTATAGAACGCTAAAGGTCAAACTTTATGGTAGGTTTTGAGAGCATGGGTTTTAGAAGGCCTTCAAACTAACTGTTTTTTTAAGTGTCACTTTCAAGAACCTGTATACTAATAGTTATTTTTGTTGTCATAAAAAAATTCCTTTAACTCTACTGATAGTCTTGTTTCTAAATCACGGGTTCTAGCAGCTGCCAAGGCAGA
Source organism: Siderastrea siderea (assembly GCA_964030785.1). Classification (NCBI taxonomy): domain Eukaryota; kingdom Metazoa; phylum Cnidaria; class Anthozoa; order Scleractinia; family Rhizangiidae; genus Siderastrea; species Siderastrea siderea. Next base: position 39,731,107 of record OZ034966.1, on the reverse strand, counting down.
CAACCTTATTTACTCTGTTGCTTTATTGCTTCATTGCGCAGACCATGTGCCAAGGCTAAATGCGGTATTCTCGTTCCTAACTGGATGTAAAAACGTAATTCATGCTTGTGCGCACCCTGTTGTTTTCCGGCAATACAAAGGATCAAATCTCCAGAGAACACAATCTGATCCACAATGGGCAATCAGCATATAAGGCAACATGCAACAATAAATATTTTATCTGTACAGCTATTTCTTACCTCCTTGGGAAATTGCACTTTTAGAAACTTCTGGTACTTTCTCATGACGGATATGAATTGTGAATGGGTACAGGCAAGTAGCATGCCCTCCCCTTTCAGGTTGTCTAGGAGCAGCTCCATTGATTCCAAGTTCGAATGACCAAAATCATCACACAAAGACCTGCCAGCATCGCGTTCATCCGAAAGTTCTTTGGCAGGCGAGAATAAATGTAAGTCCTCTTTAGACCATCAGGACATTCTAGCTGATACTGTTGGATAACCTGCTTTATGTCACACTGCCAATATCTGACTCCAGTCTCTTTTCCATCCACAAGCACACTTCTACATGAAGATGGTGTTGAGATGTCATCCTGAGTGATAAAGCTCTGAAATTCTTCTATGACTGGGCTTACTGCCTGCTTGGTGAATGATAGGCCATCACGGGGGACACCACCTCTTCCAAACAATATGGCATGCACTCGGGCTGCAGTGATTGTACTCTTTGAACCAGGGAAATAGTCCTGAAGGTCAGACATTGAGAAGTCACGGGCCACAATTGAGAGAAGCCTTCTTCGTTCATCCCCAGATTTACTCAGTTGTCCAATAGCTTGTGCAGTCTCAATTCGATTTTTTCCTTGTCCCACTCCACTTACACTTAAGTTACTCTTTTTCAAGCTGTCACCAATAAGGAGTTTATTGGCTACTTTTGCGCCCTGTGCCCGTATTATTTTGCTGCTCTCTTTATCTTTTGCTGCGATGTAGTCCTTGGCCAGTGATTTCAAAACTTTGTCATCGCTGCCTCAGTTCTGGTGGCTGTTGAACATGTCCGCAAACCGCCCTTGGAATTTTTGGCTGCTAAGAATGTCCTTCATGATGGCCTGGGTACCCTGCTCACCAAGAGATGTGTAGTTCTCTAGCAGCAAGTCTATTTTGCACATTCTCACATATGTAACCTGGCCAGCATGCATATGTAACCAGGCCAGGTTTTGTTGTTAGATTATTAAACATGGACTCTACGTGTTCGTGTCGTATGTTACACACATCATTTCATTTCTTATATCATGCTTCCTTCTGAGACCAATGCATTCGTAACCCTCGCGTATTTGGGCATTCTTGGGAACTTGACAAGCTTTGTCTTCTGAAGTTTTAACTTCAGAATATTCAGTGCAACTGTCAGAATCATCCCATATATCACAAACTTCAACTCGTTCATCTTCAGGTACAGGGAAAACTCTGCTTGATGAAGCAGCCTAGAAAAATAAACAAGTCGAAAAAGAGAAGAGTAAAGATACACAGAATACTGAAGTTTAAAAAAGAACTAACACAAGAAAGTAACACACTGTATTATGCGAAGGTGCGAGATTCTACTGACTTCAACTTACCTCAAGTGCTTTGCATCTCTTTAGGAGTTGAATTTTATCCCTGCACAGACAGCATATCTTTCGCTTTCGTTCCTTGTGTCCACCTGTACTCCACTTTCCAGTGCCACAATACTTCTCCTCCTGATATGTCAAAGAAAACAACTGCTTTGGGCCCACTTGTCCAAATCCCCACTCCACATGTTGTGGACAGCACCAAACACTTTTGAAGGGCTTTTCGACAATCCCTTCGGCAATAAAATACTTTAACTTTGCAATAAATAATATATTTGTACTCGATACAATGAAATATGTAGATTTGATAAGAAATTTACGAGATTTTTACAAGTAAAAGACCAGCGTCCTCACAGCTCCGATAGCAGATCCAAGATGGCGTCACAACAAGATCGCGCATGTGGCAGAGTTTCCGGTCTTACTTTTGATTGGCACACAGAACAATGCTGAAACTTGGCGGTGAGGTACAGGACAGGGGAGTGGGGAAAAGAAAGCTAAAAAAAGTTGTTTATGTCACGTTTTCCGTCGTTTTTCGGCGATTTTTTGAGATCGACCAATCAGAACGCTCGATTTAATTGAAATTAGTAATTAAAAATTTACACCTTTTAATCGATTTTGCAATCTGCCTGCCTAGTTTTTACGTGGACCATTACTTAATGTGTTACTAGACTGGGTACTAGGGAATCTTGAAATTAATAATGAAGTCAATATTGCAATTATGAACTGTAAATGTTATTCCCAGTAAGAACAAACGACCAGGTATCATCGCACAAGGCACCATAAATTTCAGCTGAAAATAACTGAAGGGTGCTTGGACAAAAGACTTTGCAATTACGATTTTTTCACAAGTTTTTTTGAACAATAGCTCTCAAGAACAATAGCAATTCGATTCAGCTAACGAATCTGGATAAGGTGATATATTTTTTTGAGGTGTAAGATTTTTTGGCAGTATTCGTCCGCAATCGTGAAAGTGTGAAGGTTCGAAGATGAGTTAGTAAATTAAAAGTGTTCAACAGTTCGCTTTTGAGTATTTCTTGGCATTTCGTCCGGCCAAATTGGTAGGAGAGCGAGGTTCATGTCGTTTGTCGAAGATTTCAAGAAAATGCTAGAGGGAGAACAAGAAATGGATAGCGGGGAACAGGTTAACACCGAAGCATGCGGGGTCATGCTGGAGGATTTCAAAAAGCAAAAGCAATTCAACAAGATGCAACTTACAAAGCTGTATTCACATCTGATGAGACTAATGGCAGAAGAATCAGTAAATATAGACGCCATATTAACTACTCTAGAAGACACAAAAGAGAAGATGTTGGATTTAATACAGCTGTTGGAAGACTTAGTTGTTATGTACGAGAAGAATGGCGACAAGCAAAATTTGGCGCACCCCGAGGAGATAGATAAAGTCGCTAAAAACACAAGCAAAGAAACTTCGAGAGTCAAAGACTTTCTGGCTTCGCGAACAAAGAAAGCTCCGATCGGCTCTGCTTCATCCGAAATCGATTTTGAAGATGAAAAAGCTCCAAAACCAAAGAAAACGTGCGAGTTATCGGTAAGTCGCGTGGACAGAAATTTGGAGAGGATCAGACTCCCAAAATTTAACGGAGATAAAACTAAATTTGAATATTTTGGGGCGACTTTTGAAAGCATCGTGGATGAGACAAATGAACCAGCTAAATATAAGATGATACGATTGAAGAGCTGTCTCGAAGGAAAAGCAGAAGAAGCAATTTCAAAGCTCGGGTTCTCCGAAGAACCCTACAAAGAGGCAAAAACACATTGAAACGTCGATTTGGAGGAGAAAGAAGACAACTTCAGAATTATCTCGAAGATGTAAAGAAAATTAAACCGCTCCAGGAGGGAAGCATTCAGGAAGTCGAGAAATTCGCTAACATTCTCGTAAGCATTATCGGAACCCTTCGTGAACATAATCGTTCGAGTGAGTTGGAGCCTGGTAGTCTCCTCTTCTCTTTTGTTGTGGAGAAAATTCCGAAGACTATGTTGTCAAGATATTTTTGCTGGGCGTCAGAGAACCTTTGTCTAGAATCACTGGAAACACTTTGAGATTGGAATACAGAAGAATCAGAGTACCAAGTTAAAGCTATGGAAAGTATTGAGGGGCTCGGAGCTAAAGCAAAGCACAAAGAAGACGACCGTAGAAAGAATCGTACCTTTACCATATTTAGAGGAAGACGAAAAGAAGCGTCTGAATTTCAGCGAAAATGCTATCTTTGTCAAGGTAATCATGGGATATGGTTGTGCCAGCAGATTAAAGATGCAAATGTCGATGAGAGATGGAGAATCGCCAAAGACAAAAGACTATGTTTTCGTTGTTTATGTAACAGTCACCAAGGGAAGGACTGCGTCAGAGTGGGAGAATGTGGAGAAAACGGCTGCAGAAGAAGTCATCACAGATTGCTTCATCCATCTGAAGAACTTGGAAACCGGGAAGTTTCTTCTAATGCTGAAAGTGTATCAAATCCTTCCTCACCATCTTCAAGGACCTTAACAACCGTTACAAGTGACGTCACTGAACGGAACACTGAACAGGCAACCAATGAGCATTCGCACATTACTACCTTGACCTCTGCACAGGACCAGGAATTCCTATCTCTTCGCACTGTACCAATGTGGTTGTCAGCAAAAGGGAAAAAGATTAAAGTCAGTGCTGTGCTAGATGATGCAAGTACCGTTTCGTATGTGAACGAGGAGATAGCCGGTGCTCTCGGCCTGCTTGCGATGTACAAGAAAGTTACAGGAAATGTTCTTGACGAAAATGGGGAGACTTTCGACTCAGTGCCTTTCAGTTTAATCCTGGAGAGCTGTGATGAAAACGCCAAGGTACCCCTTAAAGCCCTGACTTGTCCTCGTCGAGTGACTGGAAGTTATAAGATCATCGATTGGCAAAAGCACCAAGATCGTTGGCCTCACTTAAGTGTCTGTAAGTTTTCAGACCCAGCTGCTGACCCGATAGTTGATGTGCTGATCGGACAAGACGAAATTGACCTGCACTTCTCAAAATGTGATGTAATAGGAAATCCAGGAGAACCGGTAGCAAGATTAGGACCGTTAGGATGGTCTTGTGTTGACCACCCCGAAAAAAGAACCACTGCTAGGAACCCGTGAACGAGTCTAGCTTGTTCCTTTTTCTGCAGACCTCAGGTGTTTGACGAAATCACAATTCCTTAACGTGGTTCTGGGAAATAGAAACTCTTGGCATCCAGCAGTCCAAGCCGGAAATGATGACTAGAGAAGAGAAAATTGTATTTGAGGTGTGCCACTCTCTCATCCATGATGGGGAGCGTTATCAAGTCGCCATTCCTTGGAAGTCGGCTAGTCCAGCCCTGCCGAATAATTACGAAATGGCCTGCAGTCACCTTGGAAACACAGAGAAGCGCCTGTTATGACAGTCTTCGGTGGGAGATGAATACAAGCAAATCATCGCCTCTTACGTTGAAAAGGGTTACATTCGGAAGGTTAACGAGTCTGAGGGACAGCCGCATGATGTCTGGTACCTCCCCCATTTTTCGGTCTGCCGTTCTGAAAGACTAACAACAAAGACAAGAATCGTATTTGATGGCAGTGCCAAGTTTCACGGAGCGTCCCTGAATGATGAAATTTATCCAGGACCTAAACTTCAAAACAGTTTGTTTGATGTGTTCCTTCGATTCCGCTGTTTTCCTGTTGCTGTTGCTTGTGACCTAAGTGAGATGTACTTACAGATCCGCATCCCACCAGAAGATCGTCCAAAGTTCAGATTTCCCTTGAGGAATTTGGAAGTTAATCGAAAGCCTGATGTCTACAAATTTAAACGTGTGGTGTTCGCAGGCGCGTCGGCCCCGTTTCGCGCACAATACGTCTCGCAGGAGAACGCCAGGATTCATCAAGAAGAATTCCCATTAGCAGCTGACACAGTGAGCAAGTCTACGTACATGGATGATTCGTTGGATTCTGCAAGAGACAATGATTCGGCAATACAGCTGGTCCAAGAGCTCCAAGAACTGTTGGCGATAGCTGGAATGGAAGCTAGAAAATGGATGCAGCGATTCCAAAGGAGCTTCGAGCCTACGAGATCAATCTTAACGACACCTTACCAGCAACAAAGACCCTCGGTGTCTTATGGCGAGTGCAGCAGGACGTCCTAACCTTTCACGTCAGGAAACCAACAGAAGAAGATAAACTAACCAAGCAAATTATTCTGAGCAAAGGATCTGGAGTGTTCGATCCACTGGGTCTCGCGAGTCCGTTTACAATACGCGTGAAGATCATCTTGCAAGACATGTGGACAAAGAGTCTAAATTGGGACGAGCCCATTGATCGTGAACTTTCAATTCGAGCAAGAGATTGGCTCTCTGAGTTAGAGAACTTACAGGAAATCAACGTCCCGAGATGCCTTCAAGAGTCTAAGCTAGAAAAGTCGATTTCTGTTCAAACATTTGTTGACACCTCAAATGAAGCATATCGAGCAGTGAGTTATCTTAGAAATGAGTACGCTCAAGGTTGCTACGGCGTTCGTATTATCGCTTCCAAAACAAGAGTTGGTCCTCTAACCCCGATGAGTACTCCTAGATTAGAACTTATGGCGCCCATTTTAGGTCTCCATTAACGCTATGGATCCTTGCTGCCTTCAATATTCCGATTGCTCAAGCTCGATTCTGGTCCGACAGTATTAATGTCCTGTATTTGATCTGTGGCAAAGGCAAGCAGTACCGCCCATTCATTGCAAACAGGATCGGAGAGATTCAAAGGTAATCTAACCCAGAGCAATGGCATTATGTCGAATCTAAACAGATTATGTTTTCGTGGTCTTAGAGCTACCCGTCTGAATGAAAGCACACTTTGGTGGAGAGGCCCTGATTTTCTTACAAAGCACGAGTCCGATTGGCCGAAGGTCAAAATTGCAGAAGGTTTGGAAGTGAAAACCGAGTCTAAGACGAAATTCATCTCAGTGCCATTCGTGGACTTTGTTGTACGTCCCGGGTCTGAAGATTGCAAGTGGAGATTCCACCCTTTGAATTGGTCCAGTTGGTTGAAACTTACAAGAGTTGTAGCGTGGGTCGTAAGATTCCTTGCCAACTGCAGATCTCATTGTCAAGAACGCCGGAAAGGATCTCTTTCTCCCGAGGAGCTGCAAAATGCTGAAATTCGAATTATCTGTGATGCTCAGCAAGAAGAATTCTCCGGAGTACCGTGCACTTCAAGAAAACAAGCCTATTCCAAAGAGGAGCTGTTTGATAAAGCTAACGCCAAAGATTGATGAAGACGGCCTGATCCACTGCGACGGACACCTGCAGTTTGCGGAATTTCTTCCTTACGATATGCGATTCCCCATCCTGCCCAGAGGAAGCTGGACAACAAAGCTGATCGTAAAACATTACCATGAAGCTGGACATCACATCACAGGAACTAACCACATCCTTTCAAACCTGTCCACTAAGTACTGGATACCAGCAGCACGGGAAGAAATCTGACAATAGGAAAAAGAATGCAACGAATGTAAGAGATGCAAGGCAAAGGCTGCTCAACAGATTATGGCAGTCCTCCCCTGTGTACGCCTGCAACTTCCTCTTCGAGCTTTCACCCAAGTCTCTGTTGATTATGGGGGTCCCTTCATCACTGTGCAAGGTCGTGGAAAACGGCGAGAAAAACGCTGGTTGTGCCTGTTCACCTGTTTGGCATGCAGAGCGGTGCATTTGGAGATGGGCTATGGCCTAGGTACTGATAGTTTTCTCAAGTGTTTCGTCAGAATGACAAGTCGTCGTGGTTATCTTCAAGAAATTGTTAGTGACCGAGGAACAAATTTCGTTGGAGCGGACTTCGGGAGCTAGTGAGTGGAATGGATACAAGCAAGATACAAGACCAGACCGCGAGCAAAGGAGTGAAATGATGTTTTAATCCACCTTTGGCACCCCACTTTGGAGGTGTTCACGAAGCCATGATAAAAGCCGCCAAGAAAGCCATTCGCGCGATCCTTAGTAATGTGGACATCAATGACGAAGAATTAATGACGACGTTTATAGGAGTCAAAGCTCTACTAAATTCTTGCCCACGTACGTATCAGTCCACTGACTCTAAAGATGCCACTCCATTGACACCTAACCACTTCCTCCATGGAGAAGCAGGAGGCTTATCTGCACCAGAATCCGTTAATGAAATTGCTTGCAATCCGAAGAAAAGGTGGAGAAGAGTTCAAGAACTGATTTCTCATTGTTGGAAGAGATGGTTAAAGGAGTGGCTTCCATTGTTGAACGCCCGTCAAAAATGGAACGAAATCCGGCCGGATCTGAAAATTGGAGATGTTGACCTCGCCATTTCACCCAAACGTCACAGAGCTCATTGGTCCCTTGCAAGAGTACTGGAAGTTTTCCCAGGCCAGGATGGACATGTTCGAGTAGTGAAGCTTCAAGTAGGCAAGGAGACCATCGTAAGACCAATTTCAAAATGCGTTCCACTGGAGTCCATTTAAGGATGAAAGTGTTTAATACATTCACCGGAACAGTGACAGTGACCGTGTTTAATAATTAAGTTCACAGGAACATTGACAGTGTTACACCCTGTCAAGAAGGGGGAGAATGGACAAAAGACTTTGCAATTAAGATTTTTCACAAGTTTTTTTGAACAATAGCTCTCAAGAACAATAGCAATTCGATTCAGCTAACGAATCTGCATAAGGTGATATATTTTTTTGAGGTGTAAGATTTTTTGGCAGTATTTGTCCGCGATCGTGAAAGTGTAAAGGTTCGAAGGTGAGTCAGTAAATTAAAAGTGTTCAACCGTTCGTTTTTTAGTATAGAAAAGCTCCAAGCTGTCACATATATTTCCTCTTGTTTCATGAGTAAACAAAAGTGATTTTCCAGAAGAATTTATCACTTTATCAGATAATCACTTGGGTTGCTTTTCCAGTGCCCCTTCATGATGGACTATACTTAACATACAACATAAAGCTGCTGTTAGTGCAGAACGTTTGAGCCGTGTTTCTGTCTTCCAGAAAGAGTTTGAAGAAAGAGAAAAATCAAAGGAAGATGTATATTTTAATGCATTCTTAGCTCTTTACTGGATAGCGAAAGAAGAAATCGCGAACACAAAGTTTACCAGTCTTTTGGAAGTTGTAGAGAAAATGGGATTATCAAATATGAAGTTCTTTGAGCATCGCTCAGGAGGATCGGTGAGAGAAATGTTTATTTTGATGGGAGAGATGGTTAAATCTGAAGTTGTGAAGAAGGCACAGCAAGCCGGCTCCATTGGCCTCTTGATCGATGAAGTAATGGATATTGCCCAGAGAGAGCAGCTTGTGTCATTCATCAGATATGTTGACCAAGATACCTATGAAGTCAAAACAGATTTCCTTGCTGTGAATGACATTTTAGAGAGCTCAAGTTCTGCCAATGCTGAAACCATCAAGTCAGTTGTTGTGAAACAGCTGTCAGATTGTGACCTAGATATCAACAAATTAACAGGTTTGTCAACCGGTGGCGCATCTGTAATGGTGGGAAAGAAAAATGGTGTTGCTGCTAAGCTTAAGAGAGAAGCTAAGATGTTATTGAATGTTCATTGCATCTGCCATAGATTGGCCCTCGCATGTGGGGATGCTAATGACCACATTTCATATATCAAGACTGTTGAAAAGGTTTTGATTCAACTATGGTCTTTCTTCCACAACTCGGGAAAGCGCACAGCAGCATTCACCAAAGCAGTTATTGCTTCAGCAGAGTTACAGATTTCACATTCTGCAAAGAAAAGGGTTGTAAAGCGTGTTAAGAAGGCTACCCGAACAAGATGGCTGTCTACAGAAAGCACTGTTGATGGTATTTTTCTGAACTTTGTGCCTTTGACCCAAACTTTGCAAAACTACAGCAATGAATGTGATCCTGTTGCAATAAACTTGATCACTCAAATCAAGTCAAAGAAATTCCTTGGAGCAGTGTATTTACTTCATGAAGTCCTGCCAATTCTGAGCCATCTCAGCCGAGCCTTTCAGAAAGGAAACATATCATTTACTGTCATAACCCCTTCTGTAGAATTTATTTTAGAAGAACTGAAAAGCGTGGCCGAAAAACAATCACCCTTGGAACGTTTGAGAACAGATCTTGCTGAAGACGGCAGGCTGCACAACAGTGGATTGACTCCTCTAACAGCACATGATGAGACACTTCTCAAAAACCTGACTTCAAAGTATGTCCATGCTCTGCAAGACAACATCGCTTCCCGTTTCAAGGATAGCCTTCCCATCCTGAGTAGGAGGAGATGGGATTGGAGTTGAAGATTTGGAGAAAGAAGTTAATTCAGTAATCAGTGCTCTTAAACTTCCTGACATCTCCGACTCGGATATGGACTCTCACTCTGACTATGACTCAGACTTTGAGTCAGATTCAGACTGAGCAGTTACGAATGATCTGATCATTTGTAATGGTCAACAGACGGTCAACAGAGTTAGAATTAGAACTGTCAAACTACAGAAATTGTTATTGTCAAAGTATTTATTACTACTAACTTGTGAGTGCTGAAAGTAATCAAAATTCTTTATGGAGAAAGAAGTTTGTGAAGGAATGAAGTACAGTCGAGTGACATAACTTTAAGATCACATTTCATAATCTTTGACCTCAAAAGTCATACAAGTCTTGTAAAAATTAAAAAAACATGTTTCTTTTATTGATAAATATTCATCATTAACTTTACTAATTTTAATGCCCAGAAAGCTGGAAATCGCATTTTCGAGCTTCTAAATTTCCAAATTTTCTGGGGGGGCATGCCCCAAGACCCCCCTAGCAAAAGGTGGCCTTTGGCCACCTTAATAGTCGCAGA
>OZ034966.1:39457517-39720517 GCA_964030785.1 Siderastrea siderea | reverse complement strand
CACCTACTTTGCTATGGTCAGACGCCTACTTCAAATGTTATTGAAAGCCCTGTCTACTACACTGTAGTAGAAATAGAACTTGGAAACAAAAATAATCTTACATGTTTTCCAGTGTTGCAGGTCTTTTTATGTCTTGTCTATTATTTCAGTGGGGGAGGCATGGTGGCCTAATGGTTAGCACCCAGGACTCCAGATCGAGCGGTCCGCATTCAAGGCCTGGCTGGGGCACTGCATCGTGTTCTTGGGCAAGACAGTTTACTCTCATGGCGCCTCTCTTCACCCAGGTATATTAAATAAATAATGGTCCGTCCCTTACCTATAAAAAGTTTAAGTTCAACTTCAAGTTCAAGTTCAACTTCAGTGTTGATAACTATTGAACAGCTCTGAAATCTCCTGCCTCAAAAGCTCTGTGAATGATGAGAGAACTCATTCATGCACTCTGATCTTGGCCTGCACTTGTGTTGAGGATTTGTTACTGACTGAAAGTGGTGCAGTGAATCTTGATTGTAGCACATCACAGGCTTGATTAAACTGAATTTTGATTGAGTCCTTGTCAATATTGCACTTTTTTTCCACCTTCCTTTTTGCAACAGTAGCTTCAAATAGGTACTGTTCAATTCTTGTCCAGCATCCTAGAGTCGGAATTCCATCACATTCAAGAATCAAATCAATTCCCTTCTTCACAGATTCAAGAACTGTTTGGGCATGACGATGTATCCTCTTTCGTTTTACATGCCTTCTTCCCAACTGAAGGGCCTTATGCCAAATGGATTTTCACAGCCTTGGCATTCACGTTCACTTGTATGGGGCATTGATTCGGCAAGACATGAACATCCACTGGGGTATTTTTGACCAGATTTTGTCACACACTTTGGAATACCTTGCTTTCTTGACCTTCCACAGTGACAGCTTGTATCAAAATGATCTTCTTCAACTACAGGTGGCATTGCTATACTTTGCTTTTTGCTCCAAATCAGAGGATAGAATGCTCCGCCTCTTTATGAAAGAAGCTAAATACTGGGGTATCCGGGTTTCTTTCTTTAGGAAAGACTGGCATCATTACAAAGTCCTTGGACTTTGTAAAAAGAACTTTGTAATGATGTTGAAAACTGAACCCACAGCATTTGACAAATGCTGAATGAGATGTTCGAGATTTCCAGGACAATCAGCTGCAAGACTGCAGACCTTTTTTTGGATATCAAAGAATTCCAAGTTTCTCTCTAATTTCAATGTCTCAATCAAATGTGTTGCAAAATGTCCAGGAGATGTGGTGAGATAATTATAGATCTGCTGGGCAAGAGCAAAGTGGAAACTCAAGTTATTGCTAGTTGAACCAGGGACATGTAAATATGAAAGATTGTACCTTGCAATTACACTTTCAGTGCTCGCTGAGGGAAGCCTGTTGTAGGCAGGAGCTAATTCAGTATTTAACAGGACTGTTAATACTGTTGGCAGATATGGTATAAATCTTGGTTCAAATGTCAGCAAACTATTGAACATTTCATTCATTTCATCTTCATAGAACTTCATTGCAAGTGTATGATGCACTGTAACTTCTAAGCTTGGATCAAGTGTTGTTGCTTGTAACAGGACTGTAATTGCATCATTATCAAGTGGACTCTCACACCAAGAGGTACTGTTTGGCAAGGCAACACTGTCCATACTTCCCAGAGGTGGTCCAAAACCAAAACTTTCACTAGCTTTTACTTGTTTACTTAGACTGCCAGAGCTCAAGGTTTTATTTTTCAGAGACAGGACAGGTGGTACAACACCATGCAGTGTTTTAGCATAATGTCGATAGAATGCGACAGTAAGTGCTGGTAAGGCAACTGCAACACCCAATTTGCAGTTTGTAATTTGAGCTTTCAGATTTCTGTGTAAGCATTCATTTTTACTGGTTCACAAGTGAGGTGGAATTCTGCTTCGGCCCTTGTTGATATGTTTTCCCAGTTTTTTACATTCCTTTACAGCTTTTTGTGGCAGCACTGCTGTCCTCTATTCTTTCTTCACCAACATCTGATGGTGAGCGAAACACCGGCCTGAGATCTCTGACGCACTGGGATCTAAGATTGTGGTGTTTTGGCATCTTGTAGGTAATCCGACTAACTGCATGAAACAAATCAAGTACAACAATGAAGTCTTCACCAAACACAGTCTGCAGTTTGGTTCTCCAATGGCAACAGTTGTCGCTACAGGCACCTTGCAACTTAGTTCCATGGGCAGAATGTCTGGACTTCAGAGCTTGCAACGTCTTCAATATGATCAAAAGCCTCAGAGAGAGCATTTTACCAGCTTCATTTAGTATACACATGAGTGAGGAAAATTGTGTAGTCCATTTACAACCTGGGTTATTGACACCAATATTTGATGCAACTTTAAAGATATGGTCCAATGGTATCCACTCTTCTGCAATTTCACTGGCCATGCAGTTGGTGAAATACTCCTCGTTTTCCTTGAAATATACAACGAAGCAGGAGGTATTTTCCAGATATTTTTATTTAATAAGGCTTCGCCCTTGCATATAATTTCTTTTTTCAATCACGTTGAACGAAACTAGAATTAATAATTAGGTCGCGGGGAGGCGTAGAGGGGACACCTTTAATTATCTTCATGAGTTTTAGCCATTCTCTAGTATCCCTTCTATACAATAAGCTGCTTGTCGGCTCTTTTAGTTTCTATTGTGTGTTTAATGTTAATTTATTTTCTTTTTTAAATAGTTGCAGTCAGGCACATCTCTTGGGAAATACCCCTTTTGAGCGGTGCGCATTTGTCGCCCAGTAATTTATGTTTTTAAGCAAACATGAATCTTAAATGTATTTCTCTGAACATCAGAGGCATAAATAAGTCGATCAAACGAAGGAATTTATTTCGTTGGCTCCATAACGGTAAATATGATGTAATTTTCTTACAAGAAACCTATAGCGACGACAAAATTGAAAACATATGGCGCGCGGAATGGGGTGGTGACGTTTTCTACTCCCATGGTTCAAAACACAGCAGAGGCGTGATGTTGTTAATCAAACCGACTTTCAAAATTGAAAACCCTGACATTATCCGAGACAAAAAAGGGAGGTTTCTTCTCGTTCGGGCTTCGCTACAAGATGAAGAATTTTGTTTTGTCAACATTTACGCTCCAAATGATCCAAGTCTCCAAAAAACGTTTTTCAATGAATTGTCTAACAAATTGCGACCCTACTCTAACGACAATATCATCCTTGGTGGCGATTTCAACTGCCCGCTTGAAAGTGTTGATAAGACGGGAGGAAAAGATACAAACAACCGAAGAAGCGTTATTGATAGCATAAACGACCTTCGCAACACTTTGGGTCTCGTTGACATTTGGCGATTTCATCACCCCTCCTCCCAACGTTTCACGTGGAGCAACAGTTCTGGCAAAATACAATGCCGCCTAGATTACTGGCTTGTGTCTAAAAACTTAGTGCCACGCACATGTAAAACGGAGGTTAAAGCATATCATGATTCCGATCATTCCCCAATCTATGTTGAAATTCAGTACGAAAATTCACAGAAAAAACCTGGTCCAGGATTTTGGAAATTCAACAATTCCCTCCTTGAAAATGAAGAATTTGTCTTAAACCTGAAATTCTTTCTAATTCACGCAAAAGAAAAGCACAGTAAAACTGATGACAAAAGACTTTATTGGGAAATGATTAAAATGGAAATCAGGGATTTCTGTATACGATTTGCAAAACGCCTTAGCAAAAACAGAAAGAACAAAGAAATGGACCTACTTCGAAAATTAAACAAACTCAATGTTCTTCTCGGTAAAAACCCCAACGATGTGAATTTAACAACTGAAGCGAGAAGCGTTAAATTGGAACTGAAAAACTTATCTGAGCGCAAAACAAAAGGTGCTATAATTAGGAGCAGAGTAAGGTGGTACGAGCACGGTGAAAGGAATAACAAGTACTTCGTCAATTTGGAAAAGCGCTCGCACAACAGGAAACACATTGTTAAATTAAAAACAGATGAAAATGAGTACCTAGAGGAACCAAACAAAATTCTATTGGAGATGGAACATTTTTACAAAACGCTGTACACTTCACAATTGCCTGAAGTTAGCACATTTAATGAACCCAGCAAACACTTCCTAAACCCTGAAATGGTACCCAAACTAAATGCCGAACAGCAAAACATCTGCGAAGGTCTTATTACTGCCGATGAATGTCTGTCTATTCTCAAAACTTTTGCAAAAAACAAAACCCCCGGTTCCGACGGCCTCACAGCAGAATTTTATTTATGTTTCTGGAACGATGTTGTGGGCCCTTTAATTGACTGCTATAATGATGCCTACCAAAAAGGCGAAATGTCAATCTCACAAAGAAGAGGCGTGATCTCGCTTATACCAAAGAAAAACAAAGATAATCTTCTTCTGAAAAACTGGCGACCAATTTCTTTGTTAAATACAGATTACAAAATTGCAACCAAATGCATTGCAAATCGACTAGAGAAAGTTCTTCCGACTTTAATAAATAGTGATCAAACTGGATACGTAAAAAATCGCTTTATTGGAGAAAATATCCGCTTAATCTCCGATGTTATCGATGTGTACGAGAAACAACATCTGCCTGGCATGCTTCTATTTATAGATTTCGAAAAAGCTTTTGATTCCCTCGAATGGAAGTTCTTATTCGAGGCTATTGACGCTATGAACTTTGGGCCAATGTTCCAGAACTGGATTCACGTCTTTTATTCCAACATCTCCAGCTGCGTACTTAATAATGGTTTTGCTTCGAATTTCTTCTCCCTTCATAGAGGAGTCAGGCAAGGGTGTCCCCTATCAGGGCTGCTATTTATCTTGGCTGTTGAAACGCTGGCCCAATCCATCAGGCAGAATAATAACATATGCGGCCTGAAACTTAATGACACTGAAATAAAGCTAAGTCTGTATGCTGATGACATCACAGCCTTCATACTTAACGACTCTTCTGCGGACCACCTATTTAACCTCCTAAGTGAATTTGGAGAGTGTTCAGGTCTTAAAATAAACATTTCTAAAACAGAAGGAATGTGGCTTGGCAGCCTTAAACAAAACAAGGGCAAGCGATCCCCCTTTAGTATCTCGTGGCCAGAGAAATACGTAATTGCTCTCGGTGTTGCTTTCACTTACGACCCGGCGGTTAGCTGCAGAATCAATTTCGAAGAAAAAATTGTATCACTGAAAAAGACTTTAAACCGGTGGTCAGCGAGAAATCTAACTTTAATAGGAAGGATATGCATTGTTAAGACTCTCGCCATCTCCAAACTAGTCTATAACATATCTGTTCTCTCAGTTTCATCCAACATATGTAAACAAGTCAACGATATTTGCTTCAGGTTCGTATGGAAAATGAAGCCGGATAAAATTAAACGGCACACTCTTATTGGTCCTCTTGATAAAGGCGGTCTTAACATGGTTGACTTTGTTATGATGGATAAATCTCTTAAGGCTGCGTGGGCAAAGCGATTATGTGAAGCTGGAGATAGTAAATGGTGCGCTGCCTTCTCCTTGGCCACAAAACACCTCGGTGGCACTTTCCTTTTCGAATGTAACTTTGATATACATGACTTAAATCTGTCTTCAGAATTACCCTCCTTCTACAAAGAAATACTTTCGGCCTGGCAGGAGATACACTCCACAGACCCCTCATCTGCTGACGAATACGGAAATGAAATCATTTGGAACAACCGTTTTATTAGAATAGATGGAAAACCGATCTTTTTTCTGTCATGGTATCAAAAAGGTGTGATTAAAATACGCGACCTTCTGGTAGATGGTAGGTTTTTGTCCATAACCGAATTTCAAGATAAATACGGTCTAAAAGTAAATTTCTTAAAATATTACGGCCTCCTCTCTGCAATCCCTAGTGGGTGGAAAAACTCCCTTTTAAATCCTAAGCAAATACCCTCCAATATGGCTGTCAGAGATAACCTAACCCCCTCTAATGTCACTGCCAAAATTGCTCGCGAACTTTTTGTTTTGAAAGTTCTTAAATCCCCAAAAATAGAACTAGAACTAGTCGGAAAAAACTTATCCCCGAAAGCTATCTACCAATTGCCTTTTAAAGTCACAGTAGAAAACAAACTAAGATGTTTCCAATACAAAATCATTCATGGTATTCTTCCTACAAACAAACGCCTTTTTAAAATGGGACTGAAAGCGTCACCTCGCTGTGAGCGCTGCAACTTTCCCAACGAAACTTTGGTTCATCTTTTGTATGAATGCCCCATTACGCAAAGTTTTTGGCGTGAAATTGTTAATTGGTGGAATGAGAAACGATCGGAGAATCGTTCCTTAAGTGTGACGGATATTCTGTACGGCTATAAACCAGACTGTACTAAGTTTTACGCCTTAAACCATGTTCTAATCATCGCAAAATATCACATTTTCCAGGCTTGGTTGGATAACAGCCCCCCAAGCTTTGAAATGTTTCATCTCGTTCTCAAAGACAAGATCCTTTGTGAAAGCAGAATCGCTTTTAAAAACAACACCTTGTCGAAATTTAGATCAAAATGGACAACATTATGCGCTTTAGCCCCTCAAAGTGTTTCCACATAGAATGTGCCACCTGCTTTTTTTTTTTTTCCTATTTCTTTTTTTTCTTGTTTTCGTTAAAATTGTAATTAAATTAATCTGTTGTAGACTAACTTTGTACTTGTACTTATATGTAGTGAAACGGTGTAATTTTTTCTCTGTATTATCAATATTGTATCTGTTTTTTGTACGTCTTTTTTTTTTTCCAACATTCAATATTGTAAAGTCTTATTTTCTTCAATAAAAAAATTTAAAAAAAAGAAAAAAAAAAAAAAAGGAGGTAATGATATCATTGCTGGGATGCTTGTCTTTAGACGGATCAAAAAGATGAAAGATGTAAGATTTTTTGGCAGTATTCGTCCGCAATCGTGAAATGTAAAGGTTCGAAGATGAGTCAGTAAATTAAAAGTGTTCAACGGAAAAAGCACAAAAGGTATAATTTCAATACTTGGAAGTGCCTCAAGCAGTCTTGGGTCGTAACCAGAGTAAACGTGACGTTGAGGGCAAACGAATTTAGTTGAAACCAGAAGCAGCACTTGTTCTTTACCATACAAACTTCTGATGGAATAACATTTTTCGGATGGCAGTTGTACTACAGATGACCTACTACACTTGAATTATTTTATGCCATCAGGGCACAATGAAGCTGGTTTCCACAAAAGCAGTGCAGGAAGAGGGTAATCATGATCATTTGGGAAGTTCGAGCCTGTCACAGCATTCTCAGGATCGATTTTTACCACTCCACCACCACCATGCTTCACTCTTATAGCTGCAATGTATTTGGATACCTTTTCGTCTTAGCTTTCACGCTCATCATCATCATCATCATAAGCCATAAGCTGGAAAGAAGGGAATTTATTTTCATCCGAGGCATTTTGCTCGACGAACACTTGAGCCATAACTTCTGCTCGCTTGACGCGGCAAGCGAAAGACCCTGGGTACGAGGATTACTTTTGAGGTCGAGGCAACCTCGTCGAGGGGATCCGCAGCCTCTTCTTCAGGGAGAGGAATATTTTGGAAGAAACGCGGGAACTTTCTTCCTTCTGCTCGTGACAGTGCAGCATAGTCGATATTAATCGTTCTTTTCAGTGATCGATAGGCTGTGTTTACACTTTTTACGGTTTTGGGAAACTGTAGAAAAGATGTTGGGAGCTAAAAAACGAAGATCATCGGATATTTCCCCAATCCAAGTGGTGAGAGAACGACGAAACTGCCAGTCAGGTTTTTAAAACTCTTATAACTGCCGACTACTAAGAGGAACAATACAACAGAAGGGATGAAAAGCTCTCTGATTCCTATTTTAAAGTGTTACTTAAAAAACAATCTGAGCTGAGCTCAACTTTTGTAATTCACATGTTGTTTCCACCATGAATGCTTTAGGTTTATAATTTAAAATCCAACTGTTTTTTATGAGAAGTAATTTGACAGTCTCAATTCTACTGAAGATTACTTCAAATATATCTGTTATAACCTGCTTTCAAATTTCACATGCCGTAAAATCCCGGTTATAAGCCCTTCCACCACCCCGCTTATCAGCCCGCCCCGTTATAGGCCCATCTACCTGCAGACAAAAAAATACCTCTGATTATAAGCCCCCCCCCCGATATAAGCTCCCCCTTCTCTAGTTTCCGTTATTTCCTAAATATTAATTTATGACGTTTTAAAGCTTTATTAAGAACCAGTTATTAAAAGAAAACCTATTTTGATCAACACTGCTGTAGCTGATTATGAGACATTTTTCTCGCTTATAAGCCCCTCCAGATGTAAGCTCCCCGTTTACAAGCCCATTCAAAACCCCTTACGAAGCTGTATAAGCCCAGGGCTTATAACCGGGATTTTATGGTATTTTATTGTAAGTCCCAGCTCGTGTTTTCGGAAATTTAGGGACTGTTCATTTTTTATGGGTTAGGGGAGTTGGTGGGATCTGGGGGGGGGGGGGCACGCCAAAAATATGGCTTCAAACGGGAGCCATGCGAAAAAAGTTGCTGTGTAAGGGGGGGAGTCACTTATAATAATTACCTTTAAGTGTTGTATGATGGCATCTATAACAGTGTAAAACTTGCATTGTCTTGCCATGGTTACAGTTATTAACACATTAATTTGTTCATATCATTTGATTCACAGTTTGTCTATTTAATGCTGACAGCTGATTGTTTATTAACAAAATTATTTTTACAACAGATTTTAATCATTCCTGTGAATTGTATTGGTTGCTGTTTGTGTGCATTATATAGAAACATTTAAAAATTAGTTATTAATAAACATGTGCAGCTACTTTGGTACGTCAGTAATGATCATTTAAGAATGCCAGTTATTGTTTTTTGAAATAAACAGTTGTGGGCCAATTTTCACATGGTATATAATTGTTAAAACGCCATTCCAAGTTGTAGAAACCTTATTGTATGCTTGTTTGGTTGTGCTAGACAAGATGGAAGAGAGAAATAATTGTTATTTTGTTGTTTATGCGGATCCATTTTATGCCAAATATAACTTTAAATACACTGTACAAATAAACAACATTCATGTTACCATCTCAAATTTTTCGATGGTCTTCCATTCTTGTTCTGGGTATCTATACACTTTCCTGACCTTCCTAGAAATTGAAAATACTTCAAAACTGCTGCTTGATAAACCCAGCTGTCCCAGGTGTCCCAGGTGTCCCAGCTGTCCCAGTTGTCCCAACTGTCCCAGGTGTCCCAGGTGTCCCAACTGTCCCAGGTGTCTCAACTGTCCCAGGTGTCCCAGGTGTCCCAACTGTCCCAGCTGTCCCAACTGTCCCAGCTGTCCCAGGTGTCTCAACTGTCCCAGCTGTCCCAGGTGTCCCAACTGTCCCTGGTGTCTCAACTGTCCCAGCTGTCCCAGGTGCCTCAACTGTCCCAGGTGCCCCAGCTGTCCCAGGTGTCCCAACTGTTCCAGCTGTCCCAGGTGTCTCAACTGTCCCAGCTGTCCCAGGTGTCCCAACTGTCCCAGCTGTCCCAACTGTTCCAGCTGTCCCAGGTGTCCCAACTGTCCCAGCTGTCCAAACTGTCCCAGCCGTCCCAGGTGTCCCAACTGTCCCAAGTGTCCCAGGTGTCCCAACTGTCCCAGGTGCCTCAACTGTCCCAGCTGTCCCAGCTGTCCCAGGTGTCTCAACTGTCCCAGGTGCCCCAACTGTTCCAGCTGTCCCAGGTGTCTCAACTGTCCCAGCTGTCCCAGGTGTCTCAACTGTCCCAGCTGTCCCAGGTGTCCCAACTGTCCCAGCTGTCCCAGGTGTCCTAACTGTCCCAGCTGTCCCAGCTGTCCCAGGTGTCCCAACTGTCCCAAGTGTCCCAGGTGTCCCAACTGTCCCAGGTGTCTCAACTGTCCCAGCTGTCCCAGGTGTCCCAACTGTCCTAACTGTCCTAGGTGTCCCAAGTGTCCCAGCTGCCCCAGGTGTCCCAAGTGTCTCAGCTGTCCCAAGTTTCCCAGCTGTCCCAAGTGTCCCAGGTGTCCCAAGTGTCCAAACTATTCGACTATTTTATTTTAGACCCTGTATTTGTATTGACCCATTTCAGATGTGACGTCACGTCACGTGACTTTGCGAACTGGAGGACAACCAAATGTAAACAAATCTCTGAGTTCCTTCACTACGATCAAACAAGGTAAAATCTTTCGAAGTTTTCGTGCGATGGTTAACTTCTGTGCTGTTTTTGGGTGTTCAAATCGTTCGAATAGAGAAAAAGATCGGAGTTTTTATCGCCTACCAGCGATAATCACAAGACCGAACAACAAAAAGCAAGTACTGAGTAGGGAACGTCGAGCGACTTGGTTAGCTAGGATCCGAAGAGAGGATCTTTCTTCAGATCCAGGCGAATTCGCGAGAGTTTGCAGCGATCATTTTATATCAGGTATGTTAAAAAATATACATCAGAATTCATACGTCGGATAAAAGTGAATGACTGCGGACTTTCGATCGAAGGGTCGCCATTGTTGTCATTGTGGAAGTATGAAGTGCGTGTAGTATCTCGTGTAGAATGAACAAACACTTTGCTTTATTTCGTACGCAAACCTTCGTCAATTTATGATAAAGAGAACCCAGACTGGGCTCCTACTCAAAGACTTGGCCACGATTTCCAGAGAGTGACAGCATCTACCCAGGAGAGGTACAATCGATCGCAAGAGCGAAATGAAAAACGAAGGAGAAGTGAGGGCGCCATTGCTTTAATGGAACTGTCAAAGCAAGTGAAGTGCAAGCAACCACGGAAGAACCGATGGACACTGACATAAACGTGCATGAATCAAACTGCAAAGCTTGTCAGACTGATTTCACTGGTGATTACTTTACTGAACTCACGGAAAACGCGGAAACACTGAAAAGGAAAATGCTGCTCTTAAAGAACAGTTGAAACGAAACTCCCTTAGCCAGGACTCGTTTGAAGAAGATAATGACAAGGTTCTTTTTTACATGGGACTACCAAACTGGACACTGGTTCTGTGCATTTTCAATTTTGTTAAAGATTTATTGCACTCTTCAAAGGGAGTGTTAAGCCCATTCCAGAAGTTTTTATTGACCATAATCCGCTTGAGGCTGAACTTGTCAGGGAGAGATTTGGGTTACAGGTTTGGAGAAATAAGTGACTCAACTGTGTCACGCACATTTCTTCATGTGGTTGATGTACTGTACCAGCGACTGAAACCTTTAATCATCTGGCCAGATAGAGATGTTCTTCGAAAGACCCTCCCTATGGGCTTTCGCAAACATTGTCCTAACTGCGTTGTGATTATAGACTGTTTTGAAATTTTCCTTGACCGCCCTTTGAACCCCCTTGCAAGAGCTCAGACATTTTCCTCTTACAAGCATCACAATACTGTTAAGTATCTGATAGGCATTACTCCCCAGGGCACAGTAAGTTTTATTTCTGAAGGGTGGGGTGGGAAGGTTGGTGACAAACACCTGACAGAGAAACAGAGAACAGTGGCCTTCTTGATCATCTGACTCCAGGAGATGTAATCTTAGCAGACAGGGGCTTTGACATACAAGAATCAGTGGGACTGTTTTGTTCAACCGTAAAGATCCCTGTATTCACCAAGGGTAAAAAGCAACTAAGTGGAAGTGAAGTGGAGCAAACCCGAAGAATCGCCAATGTAAGGATTCATGTGGAACGAGTAATTGGGAACATTCGAAAGAAGTATAGCATTTTGGGTGCAACACAACCCATTGACTTTGTCACTGTAAGGAATGGGGATGTAACCACATTGGATAAAATTGTCACAATTTGTTGTGCCCTTGTAAATATTTGTGACTCATTTGTTCCATTTGAATAATGTAAACACTATTTATTTCAAACTTTTGAAAATAAAATTATTTTGATGGATTAATTGACTTATTTTGCTGTTAAATACATCATATATGTTGTAGTTCAAATTTGTTTTGGTTTATCATTTTTTTTAACCAGTTTGACTTTAATTTTCCTTTGTTTCTGAGGATAATGATGAGACACAGAAAGATAAAGATAAAACTGGTTTAAAAAATTTCCACCAGAGTAAAATTTGAACCACAACAATTTACACCTTTATGATCTGAAACTTATAAAACCTTGTTTAAACTTTGTATATGAATGACAATGCTGTGTTGTCAGAAACATGTCTCTTTTTATTATGCGGAAATCTAGTCAGCACGTTGGACTCTCATAGATTTGCCTCTACGACGCTTCTGGCACTCGGGACAGTACCAAGTCTTTGATTTTGGAAAGGCTTTCAATTTAAGACAGTCTAAGTGAAACCACTGATAGGGGCAATCCTCGTTATCACAACCAACCATTTGGCCATGTTCTCCTTCTCTACAATAAGAAATGCGAAGGGGTGGACTATCATTGCTACTTCCGTTTGCAGATTCACTAACAGTGGTTGTGCTCTGTGAAGCCTCAGGTACCAATGGGCTCTCTGGGTCCAGTTGTGTTCCCTGTGTTGTAGGTGTTGGTCTTGAAAACCATCCACCTATAAGCTATGGCAAAATTCCTCTAAAAAAAAAAACTCTTTTGCCTTAGGGACATTTTGTCTCCAAAAATCTTCATCAGGGACGATTCTCTCAATATACAAGCCCTTCTCTGTCCAAATTACAAAATCAATGTATTCCAGTTTTGTACACAAGAGCTGCAACTGGTCCTATAGAAAATTAAGAATTGAAAGTTACTACTGATCAAATAAAAAAAAACCATGGTAGTACCTATAGTCAATATTACAATATCATAACCTTGTTGGGACTCTAATTTACACTTGACAGTCAGTAGAAGATCAAAAATCTATAGGCATATAAATTGTGGTACTAGAATTCAGGTAGACACAGAACACCTGGTCCAGAAAATCAAAACATCTGCAAAGTGAGGGTTCTGCTAATACTGAAATTAACTTTGCTACACTTCACGCCTGTATGTGCTACCTGGTAATAGTATTGATGATTCTGCTTCAGTTGATATCCTCCACCTATTTCTTCCAGGCAAAATTTTTTGTCCTTTGTTGCAGCAGAAATGTCATCATCCTTGTGACAAAATGGGCACTACAAATAAAATACAAGAGCCACATGACATCTTAGTTAGGCAAAACAACAAAAAATATCACCTTGTAAATGATACTGTATTGTGATCCGTGCCGACAATTTCATACTCCTCTGATATAAGTTATAGATTTGCAGAGGTGTTTCGCAAAGTTTTGATAGCAGTCTAAACTCTTGTAGTTCATAAGCTGATCTTTTGTGTACGGACTAGAAGAAAACAGCAGATACATTCCCACGTGGATGTAAGTGACGTCTGGCCAAGAATCTACATCATCTATCCATTCATTTCGCGGAATTTCGTAGGGATCTTGTCCAGCAATATCTTTCAACTTTTCCGCATAACGTTCTTTCGATTCCTTTTGTTGTAGCCCTTCTAAATACCCAGGTAAGAATCCACGCTTCGTCGTCCCTTTGACCGCCATCTTGTAAACAAACTGGAGCTTGTCCTCCAGTTCGCAAAGTCACGTGACGTGACGTCACATCTGAAATGGGTCTATTTGTATTAGTCCATTTCAAAGAGTGGGTTTAAGTGAGATTAAAGACCCTGTATTTGATAGACTCAGTATTATACATCCGGTATTAAGTCAATTTTAAAGAGTGGGTACTAAGTTACAATTAGTAAACCACTAAAGAAAAATTCAGGAGTTTTACATCGAGAAAGAACCTTCATCTGAACCAGAGGCCAATCTTGCTGAATATGAAGGAGGTGACACAGACATACTGAGTTCAAGCAGTAGTGCTAGTGGTTCAGATCACAATACCTCATCATGTGGTGGCGGCAGTGATAGAGATGAATTCCCCGGGGACTGAGGAGGGTATGTACAGTTTGGGGACAATTTTTGACAATGCTTTACCACTCTTCCTTGAAACTGAACTACTTTATCCAAAATGCTGGTTGGGTTAATTGCTATTGACTTCAACATTATTTGGTGATATGACCAGTAATGTTCCATGCTTCATGTCTTTCAGGTTTGTCATTGCAAGGTGCCAAAGTGATTATCACAGTTATGTTCTCCGCAATCAGATATGGTGATGTATCAAAGCAATAGTTGCTTTCTGGCGCAAAGAAATTTAAACTTTCCTGCAACATGGCTCTGGCACTAGCAAAGACCTTTCTGAAAGAGAACTTTGTAAAGGTTAAAGTGCCACTGAGACGAAAATTCATAGGTATATTTCCGCCAAATTCTGTCGCAGAATATCGCGTTTTGTTCATATTTCCCCAGAAAACTGAACAACAAACCTTCCATCCTAATATTTTTTAGCTCCAAAGTCGCGTAAAAAGTGTCCGCCATTACTGAAAACGTGTTCCTGGGTGATTGCGCAATTTAATAGCTTGTGACGTCAGAGGCTCATCTCAGTCGCGTTTCCTTGTGTTTTGACTGAAGATGTCTACCGTCGACTGCGAAACCTCCGAAGAGTATTTCTACGATTCGGAACAGTCTTTAACTTCCGAAGCCTCTGAGGATTCGTTTCATTCGGCAAATGAAGAATTTTTCTTACCGTACGATGTAAGAACTGATGTGAGGTTTCAACTAATAATCTTGTAAACAAACGGTTTGTTGACAATATTATTTGAGTTATTTGGCGGGAGTTCAAAACATAAGCGAAATATGCTTAGACAATGATTGTAGTTCAGGCCCCAGTTGCTCAAAAAGTGGATAACTCTTTTTCAACGGATAAGTCGCTGTCCGGTGGATAAAATTTATCGCTTCATCTCGGTTGTTCAAAGCTTGGATAGCGCTCTCCAGCCAGCTGTTCAGCCGCTATACAGCGATCATAAAGTTGTCCATTCCAAGGTAGGTTGTGTAACTTTTATCCACTGTAAACATGTGGCAAAATAGACATGGCTATTCGAAGAATTGATCTTTTAAGCTGTGGAAATTTAGACAAAACACCTATGAAAACTTTAGACTTTGATGCTCGCGAATTCTCAACCTTGGGTCGATCGATGTTGGTGTGGGAGAAAATAAAAGAAGCGATACCTTGTCTGCCGTTGTTTATGTTCATTATATATTATAAAAAGGCATTGAGATTTTTGGCCATTCTTGCCATAGTCTGGGAATCTTTCTTGAAAAACCGTTATTGTTGTAGTCAGCTGCCAGGCATCTTATCGTGTCTATCATAGTACAGTGGTCACTCAACACATTGAAACACAAGTGCTTGGCGCTCCTAAATATTTTAAACAGTTTTTAGAGAATTCTTTTTCTGAGCCGAAAGAAGTGAAATAAATCAAAACCTTTTTTTTCAAGAACTGGAGGCCTTGTGTGACCGGAATCTAAATATTTGTAGTGAAAATTAAAAGCGCACAATGAAAATTTTCCGCTGCTCATCAACAACATGCGGACCGCCGAGGAAACGAAGCTTTCGCTTGCCTCATTCGCTGCGAAAAATAATAACTTGATATTTAATCATTTTTCTTAGTAGTTCATTTACTAAGATTGCTATGACAGGTAAAAGAAATAACATTGTTAAACCCTTAGGCAAATAGTGGCGTGTGATATTTGACCCATATTTTTTCCCAACTTCAATTTCCACGCACCGACGATCCGATCTATTAAAGCCGTTATCTCGAACAACAACAACAACATTTTATTTGCATTCCCAATTACAAATGCCATTGCACATAGAAAAGAGAAAGAAAAAATGTTGCAAAATCGATTAATTTATAAATTTTGTGTCTATTGATCCATTTCTTAATGCAAAAGCTTCGTAAATGAAGTAACCTAATTTTTAACAAGTGAAAGCGTCAATGCTATTTAAGAGAAATACAATTTTAAGAATCGAAATCGGAATATTTGCCAATAATATCGTCCAGTAAAGATTTTCTAATTGGATCATATTTATTGCAAGATAAGAGGAAGTGTACTTCGTTTTCAACTTCATTTGAGCTGCAGCATTGACAAATTCTCAGATGCTCAGGGCTTTTAGGGGTGGAATGTCTTCCATTTTCAATTCTTATAGGTTGTAATAATACCTAACCTACGTTTTGCTACTGCCCGAACAATAATGTCAATCGACTGTTCACCGACAGGGAATAAAGAGAGAAAAGTTTCTCCACATTCAGGATGGTATGTTATAAAATAAATGTCCATGCTTCTAAGCGATTACTGCTCTGAAATTAACACACGCGGAATTAAAAAAAGTAAAAGATAAGCAGTACAAACTATATCAGCTTAATCATGGCGGTCAGGATTGCATTCGCCGAGGATCTTCGCGCTAGCAGACAGCAGAACTGAAAGGGTTTTCCTCGACCATAATAAATTTCAAAATACGTTAAAAGAAAATCAGTTTTGCACAATGGTGGATGCGTTGAAAAAGAAACAAACTATCACTTCAACCGCGTTATAAGATTAGGTAAATTACCTTTCGTCTTGTTCGCGCAGATAATGTTTTTTTCCGGTTCTTTTTTCCATATAGTTGGAATGGGCAATGGAATGATCGACCTCTGGGATCTTGCGACATGAACAGCCCTCTGGAAAAACTCGTCCGTGAAATGATCAAAATGCCTCTCGAGTTGAAATTCGCACTGTGTGTGAGTGCGAACATTGTCCTTTTTCCCATTGCAGGTCCGTTCGTAGGGCTTCAATGAAGCAAAATACCAGCTTGGTGGTTGGATTTATTGTTGTAGCATTGTACAACACAAGTGCTACCTGTCATTACTGCTGCAGCAAGGAAGATTTCAAAGTCGAGCAACAAACACTTGGCAAGAAATCTTTCCTCGAGGACAATTTACTTTCCCGTGGCAAGTAACCATGTGAAGGCACTAGGTTTGAGGTGAGCCTCTGACGTCACTTCCGCTCATTCGCACGCCAGCTTCCGGAACAAGGGCCAGTAATGGCGGCCGCAAAATTTCGACAAAAACCGTCCGAAAAAAGCGACTTCTGGTCGTCGTAATAAGTTGAAATTTGGCATGGTAACTAAGAACCACAAACTATGTTCAAAAATGTAAAAATATGGAATACCAAAATTCTGGTCCCAGTGGCACTTTAACAGTCCAAACCTTAGAGATTTTACTAGAGATGAGGTTAAAAAGCTGAAAGTATATTGACTTACTTTAGCAGCAAGACTATGCATGTTCTCATTTTTATAAGCATGCTTTTTCAAGCATATGTTAGTGCTGTTCAGTTATCTCAACATTTTGTCAGGTTACAATTTAAAATGTTGTGTTACAGTTATATAACTTAATGATATGTTTTCAGAACTTTTCCCCATTGTGTTTTGAACAATACTAAAAGGTCTAATTCCATCCCTTCTCATTCTCATATTACATCTGCTTTTATATTGAGAGGAAAAATCAGTTATTCAATGAATGATCTCAGTAAATATAAATTGTTGACTGGACATGCATGACGAGCTTTGAATACTTAAGAAAACATTTTTGTGTGAAAAATTAAGTGTTGAGTACATTGATGTGTGGGTAGGATGAAAGTGGCCTTAATGCATTTTGGTATGGTACATTCATATGTTAAACGTCTATTACGGTAAAAAAAACGTTATTTCCTTTAAGGAGTGTTGACATTGATATAATTTGCATCACTGCCATCTGATTATATAGAGGAATATTCAAAACAACTGAGAAACTCTGAAATTTAGTATTCACAGAGCATTGTAAGTGCAAGGAACATTGAATTACCATTATGAAGTCTTCTTTGAGACTTGGATCGTGCAAGAGATGAACTATATTCCTCTGTAGAAGGTGTGTGATTGCATAAAGTTTTAATATTATCCGAAAATAGTTTTTTAAGCCATGGTATAAGGATGGTAAAGGAAACATTGGTGTAAAAAATTTACCCAAAAAGTTAAAATGAAGACTAACCATTAGAATTTCAAATAAAACACAAGTTTTCTGCTTATCAACTAATGACTGCTTTATTTTTGTTTTCCTTCAATGTCAAAACCATTCATTCTGTTTTGGGAAAAACATGAACAGCGGTTAGAGAGGTAAATGTCATTTTAGTAAAACACATGATGTTTCCAGCTTGTTAATCACTGCTGGTTTTTGATGAGGAAAACCATTAACATAAAATGTGCTGTTTGCCATCAATGGTTTTTAGAATGGGACTTAGGGAAAGAACCATCATAAGAAGTTCAAGAAACAAAACATGTATATTAATTAAAAGCCATAAAATGTTTTCTGATTATTAACCATGTAAGGTCCATGAATGTTACATTTATTTAGCAAATTATCTCTTTCAAAACCATTTAAGAGCAAATGTCGCTAAGGTTTGACCAAAATTGGAAATGGTCAAAATAAACCTCCTTCAATTTTTGTGTGAAGTTAGTCCTTCGGGTGGAAGTAATCATGATGGTATTTTTTTTCATTTCTCGTGATAAACCAAACTTGGCATCGGGGGGGGGGAGTTCATGCCCAAAAATGCATTCTTTTGGATGTTTTAATCCCTGAAAATTGACTTTTTGTTTACTAATTTTATGTAAGCACAAGAGACTGGTTGAAATTCTGTTCACATCCTAGCAACCTATCATCCTTCCACTTCACAAAAATTTTATTAGATTTTTTCTTTGTTCCCGGGGGGACCTCTGGCCCTCCATTCTTTGTAAGGGGGGAACTCTACTTTTGAAAAACTGAAAACGAGACATCTTTGACTAAAACAAAATCTAACTGGTATTCACATTTTGATTAAATTCGAAGCTGTTAATAAATATTTGATCCTTTCTTAATCTTTTGATGCTTAAAAGTCCGCGGTCACTCTAGTGGTTTTTGCAGGGCACGTGATTTAAAACAGGCACCTTAGGCAAAATGACAATTTTCTACTATTTTAAGTGGCCACTTATTAGAACTTAAGGAATGCTACAGCAGTTATATACCATCATGCTGTTTCTTTACCATCTATAGATTGCTATTATTTCCCTTTTGTAGGATAATATTACGCGAATTGAGAAATATTTCTTTTTCAACATCACACTCTCGTAGGGGACTGTTAATTTATGCAAAAACAGTACTCAGTTAACCGGTTGAGAAAACGATAAAAATAAACTGGACAGTCAACTAAACTAAAAAATAAGCTTTATAAGAAACAATTTCTGTCTGACAGACCATTTTGTAAAGTAATCAGTTCAAGAGCGGCCTTAGAGCCAACGCCAAGTCTCGCCAAATTCAGAGAGCCATCAAGGTTCCATTTCGGTCATGACGATTATTCTCGCCAGATCAAGAGTTCAGTTCTCATCCTTGCAGCAGCCACACATGGTTTCATTTACAAGGATCTACTATCCAGTTTGCTGCAACCGCCAACAGATCAACCAAAACACTACAAACAGCTGCCAGAGAAGCAAACATCACTCGATACTCCACCAATCCTGCTCTCGCCGCCATGTTGGATTTCGTGACATGAGTCCTTCCGGTATCCATTTTTGTCATGCTGCTCAGAAATACTGTTTAAAGTCAACTGGCTTGTTCTTTCGAATTTTAAGCAAGTTCAAAGTATTAAACTATCGCATTATTTCATAATAACATTCTTCTTACTCCTACACGAGAATCAAAACATTGAATGTTTACGATTGTTAAATGTACCGCTGACTGGAATCTCATTGCTTATCACAGCAACCGGAGGCGTGCTCTACGAAGTCTTAAGTCCGATGCAATCTCTCCCAACTCTTTTCATTCGTCATTAAATGGAGACAAGTTGGACATTCTGCTAAAATAGGAGGCCACTTGATGGGGAGTTAAAAAATCAGATAGATGAAACGCGCTCATCAGTTGTCGTCATTTTGTAGCGTTCCCATCATCGCCTTTGCAACATTTTCATCTCTGTCTTCTCCTCCTCTTCGTAAAATTCTATTTAGAAAATCTGCTTTTCGTTAGAGGGTCATCTTGACTTATATTAGACTTAAAAGCCCATCCCTGTGCCAATGAATGCTGGCCTGGTTGGTTTTCATTAAGACTACTTCCTGCAGCCTGCGTGCGTAGCACTGTTTCGCTTTATCATACAGTGAATTCCCATCAGGTTGGATCTTGTGATGTCTGGTTTCAATATGTTCAGTGCCGTGGCCTCATTGAGGAAGATCCGAAGTACGTTTTTACATATCCATCCACTGAACACGAGAACACACGCACTTCGGAAAAAGGCAAAATTGGGTAACTTTAGAGGCTTAAAATGGGCCTTGTATGTGTCATATCAAATTGAAATAAGTACTCTGATAAAGTTCGGTCCTGATACTATTATGATACGAAATAAAAAATCTGGGCAATTCAGGCTCGCGCTGACCAAAACAAAAATTCGTGGACCAGTGTTGCCAAAATTTTCATAATGCTAATTTTTGCTGTAGGTCTTCTCGAAAGGTATCTGGTTTGGGAAGCTCAATTTCGAGGATTTTTGTCACTGAAGACACACGAAGAATGAACTAAAACATTCCTTCAGTCTATTCTTACATTGATTTGCGCTTACATTGTTACTACGTAAAACTAAACAGAAGGAGAAGAAGTTTTAAAAGTTCTACACAAGCTGTTGCGTGACTGGTGTCACATGAATATTCTTGTCAACTTATTGGCAGCTTTTTTAGCGCGTGCATCTTCTGTTGGGACAGAGTATCTCGTCTTGCCAGTTCTTCAGCCAATACCTTACGCATCCCTGTGTTTAAGGCATACTGTCATGTGCAGCTGACATTCTACTGGGAGGAAAGTCCCTACGGGTATCTGACAAGCAAGTCATACATGATTCAATCGCTCCGTTTTCAAAGTGCTAGATTTTGGGTGCCTTTCTGAAACGACACTGTTTTGGCTGGAAAGCAGAAGTGTATGGTTATTATTTTTCAGTATTTGTCAAACCAGGTGGCGTTTCTATCAATTATCACACTTCTTGTATTGATATGAATTTGTCCTTTAATATGTTCAGCGCAAACCACGGATGTCCTGGCAGTGTGATGTACTTTAAAATCAGTTTGTCTCAGTATGCGGCTGGACATGTAAGAGGCCTAAGAGAACTAAGACTAAAGAGATATCTATGCACAGAAAGTTTGCTTGGTTTTACTTTGCAGAGAGTGCTAAGAACTCTTCAACAGTTTGCATTTAGGGGGATAAAATTTTCATTGAAGAATATTTTCACGTTATGAACGCTCAGTGCTGTTGCGTGACGTTATTTTGAGTAATACTTATGTTTTCCTTGCTGACACGGCCCAAGTAGACTCCTTTTTTAGTTCTCAATTTATACGCGTTCGTCAATTAAAATGATTTGTAAAATAAACCATTTACATTTTCAAGGAGATTAATAATTTCCCGATGAAATTGCAGATAATAAAGTATAACAAAGAGGGACCATTGGTGCTTCAGAGTTCAGACATGACGAAATACCATTACTCACTGCACTCTAGTTTCACCAACAATTTTCCAAATTCATTCGTAATTTTTTAGAAAGATAAAGAGGGATAACAGCGAAGGCAACACAAAGCAGTAAGACTATCTGAAAATAGTCACGGTAAAGGATTTGTCAAATTTCAAGTTGTCCTCCCATTAATACTTCATATTTCCTATTATGTAAATTATGCAAATTTTGGCAGCACTGGTCGGCGAATTTTTGTTTTTGTCAGCGTGAGCCTGAATTGCCCAGATTTTTTATTTCATGTTCTAATAGTATCAGGACCGAACTTTATCACAGCACTTATTTCAATTTGGTATTACACATACCAAGATCCATTTTCAGCCTCTGAAGTTACCCAATTTTTGCCTTTTATAGTGTTGCAAATTGTTTAAAAACAAGCGCCGCAATTTGTTTAATTTTGAGCCTGATTTTTACATAATTAATTAAGCAAAACTGTTTTTTCCGAATTTCTCGAAAACAATAGAGCTCCAGAAAGTTTAAATGATATTTTTGAAGAAAGCTCCTCAAAAGTGTTCTTCTGGCAAGTTATCAGGATTTTCGATTTTTTGAGCCTGTCCACCGATTCTCAATATTTACAGTCAGTGCCTCTTAAGTAATGTGCAGGTGTGGCCCGAGAAACAATTGAAAGCTGTGTTAACCTGCCAGTATCAGATGTGGACAAAGCTGCAAGTAAAACCCTGAAGAAGAATTTTGGTCTGCATCCCATTATTGCAAAGGCTCATTTCAAGATGTCAGAGCACTTGTCACCAGAGAAGAATTGCAAGGGGTCAACATTGTTGGATTCACGAGACACCTTGAAATAGCAGACAGAACCTTTAGAGGTATGGGCCCAGACCATGGTAGTGACTTAAATCACACTAATGCCCTCACGGAGTTGACCAGAAAACTTGTCTCCTTCTTGAGAGGAAAGTGAGAATATGCTGGCAGAACTATTGGAGCAGGAGAAAGGCCAAAGTTTCCCGATTTTGTAGAGCTTGTGAAAGACAGAGCGAAGCTTGTAAACAACGAATTTGGTAACGACCTTATTACGAAGAAGAAAGGAAGCGACGAGAGAAGGGGAGGGTCTCTATCAGGAGCGACTACTCTAGCAACCAAAGTTAACACAGTTACAGTGGAAAGCAGAACAGCGCAAGAAAAGAAGTCAATACTAACAGGAGCTGTCCAGCTTGTTCAGGACAACATGGGCTGTAGAAATGTCAGAAGTTTAAAGCCCGGCCCGACTTTTGTGTGGAGACAAAGAAAAAGTAGTGCAGAGCAAAACACTGTGTTTCAAGTGCCTTAATGGAGGGCATTTCATAGATCGTTGTCCTAAGGAAACATGTGTCAAGTACGAGGTTGCGTTGAGGAACATAAAACTCTGTTACACCCCACCCTTGGAGTGCAGTTGGAGAGAGTAGTACCCTTCACAGTTCGAGAGAAAGTGATCAGCAGACTAGTGCAGGTACAGGCCATACAAGTGGAGCCCATGGAATCAATCAAGAAGATCAGAGTATTAGTGCAGTGTGATATTAAGTGTGTTTCAAGTAAGACCTTCCCCTCCCCTACTAGTGCTATTTGTTGTTATATCACGTGACTTATTGTAAGAATAAACACGCTTTCACTGTCAGCCATCTTGCTAGTAGTTTTTATGTTACATGGTGTTGAAGAGATCAGGAAAATCTTCGCCGAATCAAGCCATCAAGTTGACCTTCCACCTTAAATAGGATGAAGAATTCCCACCGATTATGTTTTCTCACATACTGCGTGAAAATTCAACGACCATGGCGAAATATAAGAGTCCGGAGATGTCGTGGAGATGTCGTTCAGCTGGATAGTGGTGCGAAAGCCATTGTTATGTCAGCTAAGACTTACAACAACCTCAACCATGGTTTGGCGCCGCCCCTGAAAACACAGTGTTGATTTCCTTTTCCCAACACAAACTGAAACTTCATGGAGAAGTAGTGTCTGTCAGTTGCATTCCATACAAGGCAGATATTTTGAACTGGTCTCATTTGAGATGTTGAGTTGGTTGAGTCAAGTGACTCAGATGTTGATCTAAAAATAGGTCTTGAAGAGAAGCCTACGTTATTTGTAATACTGGGGTGCAGATCAGGTGGAGGTAATGAGCCAGCAGCAGTGCGTTCTTCCCTGGGTAGGACAATTAGGGGTCCTTTAAGTGGAACAAGAGCTGATGAACGTGGTTCTGTCAACTTCATTGGCCTGGGCAACAAGGAGTTTTTTTTTGCAAAGAACTGATTGAGGAATTGGAAGGACAGCATTGCATAGAAACAGGGGTGTCGTGACACATAATGCCAGGAGAAAAGCTGAAGAATCAAGTGCAAGTGGTACGATGGATGGAGGAACGGTGTGTGAAGAGGAAGAAACCAAGCATCAAATTCCAAGATGCAATTTTACAGGAGCAACTTGAGAGACTTCAGAAACTGATTTTGCAGATTCTATTTTGAATTTGAGTGTGGGTCTTTCGATCGAGGACAAAAGAGCAATAGCAATGCTGGAAGGGTTACTGAAAATGGTGAATGGCGCAGTGGTGCAATCAATTATCACTGCCGTGACCACCCCCCCCCCCCCCTTACGTGCCAAATAACAAGCCATGGTGACAAGGCGAGCTCCACTTCTGGAGAAGCGTCTAGTCGGAAAGGGAGATTGGTTTTCAAAGTACAAAGCAACCATAAGTATATTGAAGAAGGCCATACAGAGAGAGTACCCACCAATAAGCTAGCACTAAAGGAACGACCAATGTGTACTTACCCCACTATCCAGTGACACACCCCTTTGATCCTGAACAGGCTCGAGTTGTGTTCAATTGCGCCGCTCAGTTTGCACACGTCTTTGAACTAACAGCTATTACAGGCTCAAACAGGGCCAATTAATTTCAGGGCACCTTGACACAAGTCAGATGGGAGAAGAGGTTACCTATATTCAAGACAAAGAGCTTCCAGAACTCAGCGCTCAGTGCAGGAGCAGATGAAAGGTCAGTAAAGAGGCTAATGAAGAAGGCAGGAGCTTCGACAAGCAACTTGAATCCTAGCATTAAGGATGATCTGTTGCGAGCAGGAGGCCATATAGGGAGGGCACCTTTGCCATACGAGTTGAAGCACCCAGTGATATTCCCTTTCAAGCATCATGTCACAGAGTTAATCGCCCAAGAGAAGGGCACTTGGGCCACCAGTCATTCTTGTCATCCCAGTGAGTCGACTGCTTAACAAATGTTTTGATTGTCAGACAAGAAGGGTAAAACCAGCAGAACAATTAATGGATGGACTTCCAAAGGATCGCGTGACACCAAGTCAACCACCATATTTACGTACGTAAGAATTGATTGTCTTTTGGCCCCCTGGAGGTAGAACAGAGATAATTACATGCCAAGAGGTACCGTTGCCTATTTACATGCCTAACTGTGCAAGCACTCCACACTGAGATCTTAGACTCACCATGTGTGGATTCTATGATCAAACCCATGAGGAGATTTATTGGTATGCAAGGCTCCCTCAAAGAGATCAACGGAACAAACTCCACAAGAGCCAACAAGGAGTAAAGAGAGTTGGCACAGACACTAATCCTGCTGATTTTGCATCTTTGTCTGTGAAGCCATGGAAGTATTGCAAAGTCACAAAAAGAACAATTTGTCATACACGTTTGCTTCCTGTATTGCTACTACACGCCCTGCGTCAAAGGAGATGTTGTTTCCTCTAAACCACATGCCATTCGTTCTGGTAGAATACCAGATAGAGTTCTTTGCTTCTACAAATATTGTGCAGGTTAGGTGCATGTCTTTTGTGAATATCAACAATCTTAAATGTACCGTATCATTTTAAAATAGTAATTTTGTTACAACAGCTGTTATAGATACATATATGGATGAGTGAATGCAGAATCTAGTTCTGTGGTGGAATGTTGTAAATCACTATTCTGACCGGCATTATTTTAAAGTTGAAAACAAATGGATTAATTTATTACCACCATTCAAAGCCTTACATGTATTTCAACTTAACACTAAGTTTTATCAATATGACAAGAACAGTAAGAAATATTAATAAACGGAAGTAAATGTGTGAACAAACAATTTCATTTTGCAAGGTTTACAATTTCGTAAAAAGTGCTATGGTATTGTGCTACTTCCTGCTTTTACTTCTGAGGAGAACCATTGATTCTTGATTGCGTTTATGTACTTAGAATGATCTCTTTTTTTTATTTTAGTTACAGTTCCCTGATGATTTTGCTATTTGGAATAAAACATTGTCTACAGGGTTTCCAACTCGTTTTAACCGACTATTCAGAGCTCCCATGTGGCCATTTGCTTATCACTAAGTTTTATTCTCAAATTTCTACGTAGAGAAAACTTGTTGCGAGGCACGAAATAGTTTTCTTCCCATTTGCATAGGCCATAAGTTGCGCTAATAACTGCGAGGATCTTCTTTACATTAATAAGGATCTCCCTTAACTGTTAGTAGAAAAAATACGCTCGTGCTCATAACAATAGCCAGGGTGATGCTCATATACATGTAAGGCAACTATTGACCTATAAATCTTTTTGTCAAGCTTATCACTAAGTTTTATTCTCAAATTTCTACGTAGAGAAAACTTGTTGCGAGGCACGAAATAGTTTTCTTCCCATTTGCATAGGCCATGAAAAACGTGTTTCAGGATGCACATCTTAACTGGTACATTGAGTATAATCAAAAAAGGAAATAACCTGAAAAGTAGCCAACAGTTTTCATAAGTCTGCTTGTGACTGCAACTTCCTTTTTCAGTAAATAGACCTTATTTGTGCTCTGTGGACATGGGGGATGGAATACTTGAATTACTGCGGCTAGACAATGAAAGGCAGAAGCCACTTTGCAAAGGAAACGACCTCAAAGACGATGGAGTCTTGCTAGAATTGTGACTGAAGCAAGTAATTAAAGCTCTTCAGGAAGATGGGGAGTTTCTTTCAGATGGCCTTGTTGCTGCTGAGCAGGAATATGAAAAAAGTTTAATGCACCCAACACTCCTGAACACTTGTTGAAGACTATGCTGGGAGCATGTTGAAGTCAACACTGCTTTTCACCAAGCACAATGCTTTCTAGAACAATAGCTGACCATGCCTCCATCAGCAACCTCCACAGGAGAAGGATGTTTTCCCAGCTTTTCACAATGTTGCACAGGATGCCCTTGTGTACCTAAGAACTTGTTTGAGAAAAAGAGACAGCCTGCTGCTACTCATGTTCTATAAGAGACCTTACGATACGAGGATGGCAACGGCAACGTCACCTTTCATTAATGTACAACTGCGCATGCTCTTGCTGTCACGTTGCCGTTGCCTGTTCAGGGCGCCAACGTCAATGAATGAGTTTTGGCATTGTGTGAAAATGCGACTCCTGTGCAGTGTCTGTGTGTCGAAGGAAAGTGGAAACAACGGCATTTCTACCACAAAATGGCCAAGGAACCGAGGTAATGTGGCATTTTAGTCTTTTTGCTTCTTTCCAGTGTCCAGTGTCAAGTGTAAGAGATATTGTGTAAGAGATAAGAACATAAAAGATCAGTTTGTCAGGGATCTTACCAATGTCATCAAGGCAGAGACGAAAAAGATGAATCCGAGGCTTGTTGGTAAGGCAAGTATTCCCATTTGAAGTGAACCGAGGAAATAAAACTTTCTCTGTATGCGTGGGGAAGTTTCTGACAATTCTCACTTTCATTGTTTTTCACTACACAAAAATTGTCTTTTATTAAAGAGTACATTATTGTTCAAAGATGCGTCGACTAAGTATTTAGGCAAAACGCATTTCAGATACCACAAAGAGTGTTTTGTGTAGTATTTTCTTTAAGGGAGCTTTGACATTAAACTTTGAGATTAAAAAAAAGGTTTTTTGTAATAACAGGTGCAGTCAGTGATGTGAAATTTAATAGCTTGAGGACACAAGGTGCTACACGTCACCTCCATATCTGGCAGCTCATCCTTGACAACAAAGTGAGCAAACACTGAAGGCCATGCTAACGAAGACCGGAGATGAGTGAGAGACATGGTGTTAATACACTTTTGAAGTGTTACTCAGGTTGGCTAAACAAATTACCTGTTAAAGGACTAACTCACCACGAACAGATCCATCTTATCTAACTGCTAGAGTTCATGCTATTTTTTGCTACCCAAACCTAATGGCAACGTTAACTTCGCACAATCCTTATGATAAACAGTTTCCTGCAGTATTTGTTTGTGGCTGTAAGATGGACAGTATATGTGCCTATCTCTCGGACATTAGGCATTAATGTTTCGTTCTTCCTCCTAGACTTTAAATAAAACCCGGATGAGAGGTTCCGATGAGTTACCAATTAGTCTACTTTCGCTGACTCTTCTTGGGGCCAATTTCTTAGGGTTTAGGTGGGAAGATTTGAAGATCTTGTGAAGGTAGGTAAAATGTGTTTCTGTCTAAGTTCGCATTTGGCTGCACATTGAATTACATCGTTTTAATTTGCACTCTATTCTCGTCAAATTACTCCACATAAATTACTACCTTTTGGAGAAAGTTGGGCAAAAAGAACAAGGTTTGCTTCGAAGTAACAATTACGAGTTAACTGTTTCACATTTTCGAGCAAGAACATGAGAAAAACTTGTTATATTTTTCTAAGGTATGCCTATTCTCGAACAACGCGAAGGCCAATCACGTTTTTAAGTTCAACAGCAGTTTCATTAATGAATAGAGAAGAAAATTATTTTTCCAAACTGCTCCTAGCTGAAGCTTACCTGGTTTGACAGCGAGCCATCGGAATTAACTTACATATGCAATTTCCAAAAGTGGGAAACTATTTTAACATCGCTTTTTCTCAAACAAGCACGTTAAACTTTATGTAAACGGCAGGCGAAGAAAGTGCTTTTGGCACGTAGGTCAAGGCCAAGCCAAGCAAGTAAAGGTTGTAAGTTTCATCGAGCCCGACCAGGGGGAGAGTAGCGTGGCATTTTTCCTCACGAGCCACATCTTTTATTGGACGTTGATGCGACTATAGCTGTTATATCTATGAAACAAAATTCTGGGATATTAAACAGGAATTAGATAACACATGCAACACGAGCTAAAAGATTTACTGACAAAATCCCCTATAACCGAAAAACCCTTGTAATAAAAAATTGCCTGTAGTTATAGTGACCTTACTTCTTACCTGTGATAGTAGTTTGTTATATTGTGTATTGTAGATCCTAAAATGTCGCAAAACGTACCTGAGAAGGCGGACACAGTGTATTTGAATGCCATCTCGAATATCAATGAAGAAGGACTCAGCGTGAGAGAGGCCACCAAAAGTGGGGCGTACTGAAGTCAACACTTCATGATAAATTGTGTGGTAAGGTGACCAATCATCGAGGAGGCCAGCCTACTGTTTTGACCCAGGCTGAAAAACACTTTGCCGAATGCCTCATAGAATGGCCCAGGCGCGGCTATGGGGTCACAAAAGACGAATTTTTAGACTGTGAAAACTTTCGTAGAGAAAGATAACCGAGAAACCAATTTAAAGGACAACAGGCCAGGCGGAAAGTGGTATAAGAACTTGTGAAGAGAAATTGAAATGTAAAATTGAGAAGTGAAAGTCCCCTTGACAAAAAATAACACCACACGACCTTGACGAATGGTTTTTGGAATTTGAGATATTCATGGAGGATGTTGGTCTTAAAGATTGTCCTGGCCAAATCTGGAAGTGAAAAAACTGGCGTTGACCTACAAGGGAGAGCGGGAAATATCATGGGTTCAACTAATGTTAAAGAACAGCCTCACAGAGTCATTACGGGGACCAAAGAGCACAGAACTGTACTGCCCTGTTTCAAATTTTATCTCTTTACATAGTTTTATTTGTCATTAGAACAAAAAGATGATTCATGAAATGCTGGAGAAGATTACGAAAGAGCCAACTAAGATAAATGGCCAGCTAGCGGACAGATGATGTTGATGGCAGAGTCCAAGAGCTGAAGGAAAAAGAAGGCATGAGAGTTTGTCCCATGTGTCAGACAGTCATGGAGAAGACCTGCAGGAAGTGCACGAACCAAGCTTGCAAGTGTCGTTGAAAGTGCTGAAAAAGGAACTCCAGGGGTTTGATGTTTTAGGGAATGCACTTGTTGCCCCCATTCGAGAGTACCGACGAAAAGTCAATGAAA
The DNA here is from genome assembly GCA_964030785.1 of Siderastrea siderea. Taxonomy (NCBI): domain Eukaryota; kingdom Metazoa; phylum Cnidaria; class Anthozoa; order Scleractinia; family Rhizangiidae; genus Siderastrea; species Siderastrea siderea. The sequence continues at coordinate 39,691,022 of OZ034966.1, read as the reverse complement.
CTTGCTTTGGTTTCACAATTGAACCAAATGAGGAGGCTGGTGTAAAAGTGAGAGAGCAGGTGACTGAATGCTATGATGAGTATGTCCATATACCGAGTTCCCACTACTACAGTACCAAGTTGGGTACTGTGTCATAATTTTTTTTGTCTTCTAAACTGTGAAACAATGTTATGTTACACATATTGACGCCTGATAATCAATTGCATCAACCACCATTATTTCTTGTTTAACTTGCCTACCTGTAAGCTTATCTGTTTAGTCTGTTGTGTTTTAGTTATAAAAGAAAGAGAAGAGGAACACAAACAAGGTTTTATATGCTCTTCATTCGTTTATCAGCAAGAAAATTCAACATCTAAGATTTAATTCATACTCTTAAATTTTCTAAATAAAATCTGACAGAGTTAACGAAATAGACATTGAACGTTTTGGATGCAACTGGGATGCTTACTAGGTGGTGAGCAATCAAAACAAACACATGGGCAATCAAAACTATAGACCTGGTTGCCCAAAGGGCAAATTAGCAGGAAAGTTAGTGTCGAACACTGACCTGGTGACCCAGATGCTCGTGAGTGGATGAGTGTAACTATGGGTGGACTCCCGTACCCTTTTTAGTACACACATGATCGAGAATTTGCTGATTTGTACAGTGTGGTGGGGATGTGTTACAAAAACATGTTTCAAAGCATTGTGTGGAGGCTCATCAAGGACAGAGATGTAAGTGTGTGCAGGAGTGCATGGTACTGAGAATTGGCAAGTTGCATGTAGAGATGAATATGGCTAGGCATTTCATGGACATGAACTGGAACGTTTTTTTTTGTTTGTGTGTGTGTCATCTGGCTAGTGAACTGGGCTTTGTCTCAGAAGCTGCGCAGAAATATGTGAGAAAGGGATCAGGCCACAACGACGTCTATTTTGAAGGTGGCTTATCTGGGTCCGTGGCGAGAAATGCTTATCCCATTTGTTCGTGAAAGACTCAGTTCACGATTATTTGTGTACGTAAACGACCACTTCTACACATGCCTACCAGGAAATGGTCAGAAGGATCTAACACATTTCTATATGTTTCAAATGACAAGGACCTATCTGACGGGGCTACAAGCGTTCTGCATGGGTGTCAGAAGGAACAATGCAGATTATGTGAAAGCAGGCCAGGCAGTGTTTTCCCCGATTTTCCACCGAAACAATGGTTTAAAATATGCCATGGTTGATTTGCATGACAGGAATGCAAATATGTGTAATACTGTACAGTTTGTTGACATTGTCAGCGTGTTTAGTGTATGATAATATACAGTGAAAATGTATGTAGGTAAACTGAAATTAAAATCTTTGTTCCTACCCCAATTACCTCAATAAAACGTGCAGTATTTATTGATCGTTTATAGCAAACTGAGATGTCCTGAGTATTCACGTTTTCATCTCGCCAAGTCAAGTTTTTGGAGCCCTTTTGCAATCAACAGCAACTATCTGTTTGCATTTTGCTTGTTTTGGTATTAGGAACTGTGGTCAGCAACACCAAGGGAACTTCATGTTCTAAATTCCTGGCAGTTATAGCGGTTTTCAGACTGCTGAGTGTTGTAAAATCAAAACCAAAGTAATTACCCTGGTCAATCACAACAAACACAACTTACTAATGAACCAATCAGAACTTAAAGCAAATACATCTAGCTGTTTGCAAGCATGGAAAAACCTGTGCAACCAAGTCATGATTGAGACACAGGATTTTTTTTAGCCAATCACGGGAAAAAAAGGAGAACCAAGGCAAATGCTATTTACCATCAACATATGAATGAAAACAGCTCGAACAGGAATTGCATGTTTTCCAGAGCATCTTACCCTGAAAAACTGGCATGGTTTGTGCAGAGAACCAAATCTGGGAGTGCATTTGGCAATCCAAGCAAAGGGGAAGACATGGATGTATGTTTGGAAGAATTACACAAGGAATCCAAGACGTGGCAACATGGCACCAACTCGATTCTATGTTACACAAATTAAGCCAGTTGCACCGGTTATGCGAGTTACTGATGCGATAAACGGTGTTTTCCTGGGAAAATGTGTTCAGACTGTCGCAAAAACCATGGTTGTGGACAGAAAAAAACCGAAGCTTTGTTTGGCGTAGGGACCGCTGCCAAATGCTGCAAACTCAAGCAATGTGCCGACCAAGTTCGCAGCAGAACTCAAGAAAGAGAAAGTCCTCAAAGACAAATTTCGGTTAGTAACTTGAAATTTTCGACTTTCAAAAAATGTCATTCCCCTCCCCACCGTCGGGTTGCCTTTGGCCTCCCTTCTTCTTCACCAGAGTCTGTACGGGTGGGTGGGCGGGCGTCGCTGACGTCACAACCAAAATTGTTAGGACCGATAGGTTACCAAATTTGCTAAGCAATGGTGCTCCACTATGAAGAGAAATAATGTTTGTCTCTCTTGGGGCTGAAAGGGGTGTTGCTTACTTTGAATATGTCACTGCTAGAGTTAAGTCGACTAATATATCTTTTAAGATCATATTTAAACTGGGCAGATCACTGTGTGCCACTTATATTTGTGCAAAAATGGGATGTACCTTCACTGAGTCACTTGTTTCAGTCAGATTAGTAATTGAATTGCTACAATGTAATTGGATTCCATTACTTGCTTTAAAGGTTTGAAAGTGGCTGTTCTCTCTCACTGGGCTTGCCAATCCAAAAGATGAGGCTACAGATTTGCATACATAGTATGACTTTGCGGACAAAGTCCTCGCCTGGAAATCACGTTTTGAAAACGAAGTAAGTTGTAGCTACTGACCTAGCGTAAAGACCTTGTCTCAGAGCAAAACTCTGCTGGTGTAAAAGTCATGAAGTTGTGTTCCCAAACAAACCTTTCAAAACAAAGGTCCAATTACAAAAGTTTTTGTTAAGTTAATTTGCGTGCTACCTGCTTTAATTTCCCCGATGTTGAACACTACAAAATTTAAAGTTGTAAAATATGACAAAGTTAAATAATACTGTTGTGAAACCTCATACCAATAGTTTTTATAAACACTCACATTTCTGTTGTAAATTGCAATATTTCAGGTACTTTATGCTGTGTGAGCCACATCAGCATGTGTCACTTGGACAAAAGGTACTTGACCACCAACTCAAACTTTCAGGGAATTTGCAACATGAACCGGAAGAATCTTTTGATCAAACATATTATAGATGGTGACAGCAGGGCAGCCGTCGGCATACAACCAGTGTATGTCACAAGTGATGAAAGATCTGCTGCTGAAGATATTGGCAATGCTACCAAGGAAGAAATTCTGAGGAGAGCTGATGAAAAACACCAGTTACTGAGTGACGTGGAAGTCAAAGCTGATCTCCTTAAAAAGCTTGGTGCTGTTTGTAAACATATTTCAAGGATAAAAAAGGACACTTTTTATGAAGACATTGTAGAAGAAGTCAATAATGCGGATATTTTAGAAACAGTTAGTCAGAGTGCGGAGATTGACGAACATGGTGATCTACTATAGAAATTTATATATTTAATTAATTAAGTACATGCCGTGAATTTCAACTAAAGTTGTACATTATAATCATTATTTATTTATTTTAATTATCAGTAGTATTATTACTTTTTAATAATTTTCATTGACATGACATTACATACATTTTTAACACTGACATTCCTTTAGCTATTTACAGACACTTTTTGGTATATTAACTACATTACTGCACTTTGCAATACATTTTCTTACATTTTGAAAAGGAAATCACACAAGATAATATATCGGGAAAAAAATAGACACAAAGAAAAAAAAAGGGTTAAGTAAAGGTAAAACTAGGATAATACAAAAATAGTGTAGTCGAACACAAAACCATAAAATGTAAAATATAGTACGTCATTACAAAAACGAAAGTACTTAAAAGACGTGTTAAAGGGGAGAAGCATTTTCACACAAGAAGTTTTCTTTTAAGACGACTCTCAATAAGTACTTTTTGTTCCAATTTTAACACAAATTCAGTAATATTACAAGCTTTATAGTACATTTTCTGGTAGTAAAGGTACTACTTTGCAAATAGTAGACAATAATTAAATTTAAGCTCATTATTCCTTGAAGTATTTAGATCTGTTCCGAATAATTTTTCATGAGACATTGGAGAAAAAGCACAGTTGAATTTTACATTAAACCAATCAACAACTCTAATATAAAAAGTTTGAGTGTAGTGGCATTCAACGAAAGTATGAAGAATAAAGTCTGGCTCTTTACAGTATGGACATCTGCTTTCATCATTTACACCATAGGTGCACAGTTCCTTCTTAGTAACAGTTAGTCTATGGAGTAACTTAAAATTGAATTCTCGTAATCTGTTTTCATGACATATTTTTCCAATGTTATTAAATTTTGCCTTCCAATCAATATTCCCTGATTTTAGTTCTTTTTCCCATTTTTTGGGTCCTCTGGCAGTACAGGTAGTACCATTGATATAGAGCCAATAGTAGTCCTTGCACTTCATTTTGTCAAGATCAATATTAAATGACGGCGTCAGAGGAAAGGTTTTTCTTATCAGCTGTAGGGCTTTCTCTCCTGCCTAAGGATTTTGCCTTATGTAGTAGATGCTTGGGAATTGCCGAAATAACCTGTAGGTAGCTTAAGAAATGACATTTAATCTTAAATTTGTCCTGAAATGATTTAAATGTTAAAAGCTTTCCATCATTGTCCAAGATGTCCTGAATTGAGATGGCGCCTTTTTCTTTTCATTTCTGTAAGAAGAAACTATTCCCATCAATCAGGATATCTTTATTGTTAAAAGAGAATCAAATCTTGACCATTGTCGTGTTGATATAAATTCCTAATTTCCAGAAACTTTGGTAATATTTGCCTATAAAAAAACTGGAATTCCAGATTTCTCTTAAAATTTGTAATCGTAATTACATCGAAGAAGGAAATTTAGCCCACCATACTTCTTAAAAAAATGAGATGGAATAGATTTCCAGGGTTCTGTTGTAGTTTCGTCAGGTATCAGTAGCCTTGAGATCCAGGCTAACCACAAAGATTTAAATAGAATATCTGGATCAGGGGCCCGTGGTCCCCCATTTATATAGTGTTGGCACATAATATTTGTTTTGATCTTATCTGGTTTCTTGTTCCAAATAAAACTAAAAATGGACTTCTTAATTCCGGAAGTGTCATTAGGGCTGACGTCAAGCATGGATGCTGAATAAACAATTTGTGAAATTCCCAGGGTTTTGACAATAAGGCACTTACCGAAGAGGGAGAGTTTGCGCCCTCTCCATAAATCTAGTTTGATGTTCAGATTGTCAATTTTTTAGCCACATTTTTCTTATCGTTTTCTTGCTCATTGGAAGAAATAAAAATTCCAAGGGCTCGCACAGGCTCATTCGTCCAATTTAGTCCTAAGGGTTTGTTTTCCTTATGCCTCCATGATCCAAGCCAAATTGCTTTGGTTTTTCCTAAATTGAGTTCAAGTCCAGATACGTTTCCAAACAGCCGAAGTATTTCAATTGCGTTGGTAATTGAATCAATATTCTTTAGAAATAAAGACGTATCATCGGCAAACTGGCTTATCTTGTGCTCTGTATTAAGAATTGTAATGCCTTCAATGTTCCTCTCCAGTCTTACCCTTGCTGCAAGGATCTCCGCTCCCAATATAAACAGGTGGGGAGAAAGGGGGCAACCCTGTCTAACACCTCTTGATAATTTGAAATAATTTGTTGTATATCCGTTGTGGAGAACAGAGCTCTCAGTGTTATTATAAAATGTCTTCACCCATTGTTTAATATTGCTTCCAAATTAAATAGGTCTAGAGTGTTTTGGATAAAGCCCCATTCCACTGTATCAAAAGCTTTTCTGAAGTCTAACAAGAGTAAAATTCCGGGGATGTCTTGAGCTTTGGTCTGTTCTAAAATGTCATTTATTAGACGAATATTCTCTCCTATGTAACGCCCTTTGACAAAGCCTGTCTGATTGGAGTTAATAAGTAGTGGGAGTACCTTCTCTATTTTAGTACCAATGGCTTTGGAGGCGATTTTATAATCAACATTAAGAAGCATGATGGGTCGCCAATTTGATAAGCCTTTTAAATTTGCATCCTTTTTGGGATAAGTGTAATCACCCCTCTGCATTGAGAGATACTTAGTTCACTATCGTCATATGCGACATTAATACTGTCGAGAAATTCTTGGCCCAGTAATTCGAAGAAAAATTGGTAGAATTCTACAGTAAAACCTTCTTCACCGGGTGACTTTCTGCACTGGAGACACATCAAAGCTCTCCGATGATGAGTTAATATTTTTTAATCAAACAAGTGTAATAACTAAATGAATCTGTCCATCTATGATAAGCCAGGCGAAGGGGGGTGGGGGTGGGGTGAGGGCATATGTTGGTGCATTTGACAATGATTGTTGGCCCAAAGTGAGGATTTTTTGACCTTTTTATTGCAGCCTGTTCCACGCTCCAAGATAGTCGGAAAAGCAGATCGAGAAAATAACCTGTGCAAAAAAAAAAAAAAAACCATGGGGGCTGGGGAGAGACTAGGCGTGGGAGCCTGTAAGCATTGTTTTAAATACCTCATTCCGGTATACCAGGTCCTGGTATACCCTATGATTGGTCAATTTTGACAGTTTACATCAACACTTAATCAATCACTTGGCTTCACGCACAAAGCAGAGTCAAAACATCGCAAGTGTGTCAGATGCGTGTGACTTCTGTGAATTCAAGTTTACTGAATGGTGGATAAACGTCTTGAAGATTTTCCAAATACAGAACCGCTTAGATTCGAGCAAAAGATGTGCTTGTTCAATCTGAGTCGGGGGAAAGACGTTTTTGCAATGCTTTCCATTGGTTTTGGGAAGAGCATAATTTTTCCATTATTTCCTCGTGTTGTAAAAGCGCTACGATCTAGTGAAGGAATGCCAACAATAATAGTTGTGTCACCTTTGGTTTCGATCATGAGAGATCTAGTCGAACAGTTAAAACAACTAGGATTCTCGGCTGCAGCAATGGGAATCAGAGAAGAATGCAACGACGACGAGGAGAATGTAAGAAACAGCGAGTGAGGAATTGTCTTCCTAATCCCTTCCATTTCAATGTAAATTTGTCCTCTTTAAACGAGTTTTGAAGTTCCTTTTTGTAAACCAACAGTGAGATAGCATACAGCGAGCTGGCAGGCTTATTCATAATATAAGTATACGCATTTTATGACATTACAAGAGAATTAGCCTGTTATTTGTTTCAATAATCAGCATTTCAAAATTAATGAAGAATGAGATATTCAAACTGAAAGTCGGTGCCATACTCGATTTTTGATCGATTAATCCATGCGACAGGCACGTTGGAATTTGACAGTTTCCCAACTTGCAAAAAGAAAAACTCCCATGCAAAGGATTCTCACATCAAGTGTTCAAGTTTTACTTCTGCTTTCCTAATGCAATCACCTCCTTTCAGTCCCATCAAAATGCTCAAAGTTTTCTCCGTGTTCTGATTTGTTTCGAAAAGCTGATTATGGAGAGAAAAGAGAATTTTTTTACATCAGATGACCGTTGGAATACAGTTTGGTTTAACCTGTCAAATTCCCACGTGCCCGAGGCATGATTTCTTGCATTCGTCCAATCAATATTCAGCTAACAAATTGTTTCATCTTGAATATTCCATTCTTCATTTTTGAATCCAATAATTTTAAAAATCATCAACTTGAAACTTATTCTATGGGGGTACTCTTGACCTCGATCGACTGCAAAGTCAAGCGAACGTCGAGGACTTGAAGTTTTCAAACTGGTCGCCACATGTTCCAGTTCTCGAGTTCTCTTCACTAAAGGCGAAACTCCCACTGGTGAATTGCTTGACATTTGTTTTTCAGGCGCTCTGACTATCCATTCGTTCTCTCGTGGGGTAATTTTCTTAAAAGTGCTCTAAATTCTGGCCAACGTCCTCGCACAAGTCAGGCGAGTAACATCAGCAAGTTTTTCGTTTCGCACAAGGTCAAAATGTACCAAGGGAAACAACAACATCGGCCAAAACAAAATATTCGTCCCCAGTGTAACAAACTAGCTCCTTGTTACAAACAACGTTAACAACATTTACTCTGGGGACCTTCATTCCAGACACGTCACATTTTTCTTGCAAAACCTTAGAAAGATGGCCTTCCATGCACGAATTAAATGCAGCACATGAATGACCTTGGCAAACATTGCACAGGAAGTTCGGCTCGCAAACTCGTGTGAAACCCTTTACACTGCACATTTTGATATTTTGACATTTGACATGCTCACCTGCTTTTTCGCTCGGCTCCACTGATCGAGAGCCTGGCACAGGCTATTTTTATTGAGTTACTAGGAGCTTTTACAGCAGATATGTGACACATTTGGCCATCGACAATACCTCAGGACAAGCATTTGCAGCCCTTCATGCCTTAACATTGAAAGCAGTAAGATACGATCATCGAGTTAGAGAATTGTTTCAAGAAGGGCTATTAAACAATTGACTCTAATTGCAAACTGTTCAGTATTTTTTGTTATTCATTTAATTTAGCGCCACCCCCCATTACAGAAGTAATTATTTTGGGAGATATAGTGTATTTAGTCACTAAAGGGTGCGTGTATGGTACCATCATTTATCATTAAAGAAGTATTAAGCACATGCATTAATTTCTAGGCTTTGAGTTAAATTGGGACACGGAATCGTTACAAGTTATTGCTGTGGGGTTGCAAATGTGTTTTGGGGACTGCTCTACGCGGAAAGCGGCCATCACACCAGAAATTTTGTTATTCATATTTTCGTTGCCTTGTGGGCACTTTTTTGGTGGCATTCTTTTCCTTTTTGTGCAAATCCAATCCAATAGTTGAACAATCTACCCGTTTTTCTCAGAAAGTCCCTTTGTGTTCAGATTTGCTTTTCTCCTCTAGCAGGGTCAAGTTGCGCATTCCCACTACTAAAATGATTCAGTTTAACCAGTGAAAACTTGTTGTTCCTCTTCCCACTATTTGTCAGCAGTCTCCCTCAAAGCGTATATAAGGATTCGCACAATTCCATTCATCCCCTTTTCACGCCAGCCCGGCAGTTTTGTCGTCATGTCTGTGGATCAAGCGCCACAAGTCCCAGCTAACAATATTCCTGCTGCTCAAGCTGTCCTGCTGCTCAAGCTGTTCTGCCCGCTCCACAACAGCCACAACCTGCTGTCGCTGCTGCAGTTGCTCCTGACCAGGAGACCTTAGAAACTAAGGTGCAGGATTGCAGTTTATCAAAATATCATGATATAATATCATTAGTTTGATAACTGATATTTTGATATCTCAGTGATATTTTGGTGATAACTGCATGATAATATCAAAAAATATTTTTCCGTTTTAAATCTCAAAAATATCATTATCATATCGTATTTACATGATAGTTGCTAGAATTATTTTTGTTATCAAAGTTTTGAATTATCATTATCAAGGTATCACTATCAAGTTAGAATCATATCATGTATCACTATCACTTTTAAATCTCACTCAAGTAATAAGAGACACAATGATATTATGATATATCATGATAATATCAATTCGTCCATGTATTTACAAAACTACTTGGCCTTTTTCTTTCCACATAATACTCTTACATCAACTCAGCTTACATTAGTTTGCGGCTTTTTAGCTCGCTTTCTAGATCTGTGTTAAATCTGTTATTAACAAACCAAAAAAGAATATTTCGTTTGTATTGAGTCATTTTTCGTGTAACTTCGAAGTACTGGTTGAGACGACGAAATCCCTGTTCGCAGGATTCAGTGTTGACGCCTTTGATGGTAGAAAACTTAGGAAGGTGCGGGTGAAATTCACATTTGGGATTGTCCGGTGGCATACAAACAGCTTCCGTATGTTTCGAAACATGACAAATGTCAACTAAAAAATTGACGTGTTCAAGAAGAAGTATCGCGCCTGAACTGCCGTTTTTCGCCTGATTTCTTAGGTAAGGCACTAGCCCACATGCCCTATCATAACCAAGGTACTTTAATCTTGTAATATCACCTACATCTCGAGAAAACGTACGCAAAATAAAAAGAAACACCTGTGTGAAGGACTCGCTAGTGAACATTTCCGTCATGTTTACTACAATTCCACAAGGGCGAATTAGCACCAGCATACCTGCAGTGCTTTCAAAAAATAGAGTTTTCTTATTTGGACGTTTACATCCCGAGTAAGCGGCGTCGGCAAGGCAGACTTCTTCTGGAAGCAATCCTGCTTCACACTTATCAACGTTAAATTCTGGTGGGACTGGCAACTCTTCTGCCTCTTTGGCCACTTTTGTGTGCTTTTCGCAAAACTTGGACGGTTCTTGGCTTTTTCCACCCGGTTGAGGAGAATTGGTACAACATTGAAAAATAGGTGGAAGATCTTTGCGTAATTTTACTTTGGTGGTCGGCAAAGCACATTTCGATCTTTTTAAGTACTCATTACCATCAACAGTAACATAGCCCTCAGAGCACCCAGGGGTCTTGCAGCTGTGTTGCACCCATCTGTTAGGGCGGGAACAAATCTCTTCCCACATAAGTTGGCAAGCATGTTCAATTTCTAATCTGTTGGTAACAGCAGAAACATTAAAGCTGATTTCCTCAAGTTTCTTAATTTGGCTATAGTAGCTGATTATAATCCAAACAAACCATGCATCACTTAGTCGTTGCTCGTTCAACTTCCACTCACCCTCGCTTGTGCGTGCAAATTCCTTTAGTTCACAAAGTCTTTTCTCATCTTTATCAACGAAATTCAGATTATAAACTTTGGCTCGGGAGTTAAAAGTTGTACCTGACACCCATAAGTTATTAGAAATGTCATTCAACAGCTTTTTTTCAAATACTGTTTGAGATATTATCTGTAGGTAGCCTTCGTCATCAACAATTGCAGAATCCAGGAAAATTCGGCGACTATCACCAGTGATCTTGTAGCTTGGATACCACTTTGTTTTACACTGCAGGCATTCACCATGGAATAACGCAGCAACATAGGTACCTTTGGTGGTGTACACCAAAGGAAATGATGGCCTGTTGTCCATTTTGATTTTGGAACCACAGCATACTGTATGGGAAGGAATTAAGATGACTGGCTTGAATGCAGTCTTGCTGCTCCTTTTAAATAAAGCCTCGGCTATATTTTGGTGCAGGAGAGAAGGATACTTGTTTCGGACTAGTCTATAGACCAACTTACAATCCTCGTGCTTTTTTAGGTCAAACAGGGTAACATTATTTGTTGCTTTTAGGCTCTGCTCGAGACACACTTTGGGGGAATCAGCCTCCACATTTTGACTCCGAATAAGCTCGCTGACCAATTCCCACCGGTTGGGTGTGGTTTCTGGGAAATGTTGAACGGCAAAAAGCAACGCATTGAGCTCTTCATGGTACACGTACACAGAAGGCATATCGGAGTACCCAAACCGACATAAAATTGAATTTTATACAAGCTTGAAATGGGTGGTACGAAGTTGTTACTCAGAACAATAGTTGAAAAGAATAGCTTTCATTTGAACCGTAAATTAACAGCTTGATGTTACTTTAAAAAAACATTTTGCGTACGTTTTCTATTGAGCCTGTTGCATCATCACTCTTTCGAAAGGGACGGGATTTCGACTTGTATGAAGTTTTTAACCCCTATTCGTTACTGTTTGTTTGTTGCAGTGATTACAGTATAATAAAGTAGCTATATAACCAAAGACAATAAAAGTGCGCAAAAACAAATACTTTTATTACAAGAGCTAATGAAGTATTTAAGAACGAAAAGACAATTACATAACCAACAGTGCCAAATGCAGGCGTTACAACACAATTATAAGAAAATCGTTACATAACCAAAATAGAAAACAAAAAGGCTGGCCGACAATGGTGCATAACTATCAACCTCTAGCTCAACGCCACTTTGTCCCTACTAATAACAACATCAAGGAAGCCCAAAAAAATGGAGCTATTTAAAGGTGACACAAAGCGAGGAAAACACTTACTGTTGCACCAAAAAAATACGACACTAACTTTGTGAAAAGGTTACGTAATGCCCGCAAAATTAATGTGACCTTCACAGACCAACAGCAACAAAAAACTGTTCAGGGAAAACGTTTGCCTGCGCTTAAATCAAGTTTCGGGAACATCATGTCGCTTTTGACAAAACTCCCAGAAAACTTGAGCAAATCACTAATCTTCAAACGTATTGCTGCAGCCCAATCAGTTGCATTTCCTTTCAAAGATGTAAGTAAGAATACCCTTCAGATCGTGCAGGCTTACTCCAATAGCCTCGGTTGCCCCGACGAATACATCTTTTTCCCTTTGCTTACTATAACAGCGTCATTTATCGGCACGAACGGAATTGTGAAAATTAATGAGTGTTGGGAAGAGCCTTCGATTGTCTGGTTCAACGTTTGTGCGCGAAAGGGGCAAAAAAAGACGGCTGGACTCAATGTAGTAGCCAAACCTGTAATAGAGATCGAGCAAGAACTCCAACAGCAATTCAGAGCGTCGAAAGACAATGCTCAAGACCATGAATTACCAAGGCTAATGGTGAACCATTTCTCCTTTGAAAAATTACACTAAGTGATGTCGAATAACAGAAACCAAATATTGGGCGCGTACGATGAGCTAACGCAGTTTTATAACATGTTAGATCAGTATAAGAGCAACTCTACGATGGACAGAAAGACTCTGTTGGCATTAAACGGTGGAGGACAGTGGACCAGGGACTTTAAAAACGGATCGTGCACAATGGAAAACACTTGTTTTAACATAACCGGCTTTATACAGCCGGCTTATGTAGTGAAGATGATGGCGCTTGATGATTTCGACGGTTTTAACGTTCGACAACTATTTATTTGCCCAAAGGAAAGAGACGTCGACTATCAGGAACTTACACCGAAAGATCCACAAATTCCCAACTTGAAACGTGTGTACCAAATGATCAAGGATTTACATACAAGCCATAGAACGTATACCTTTGATCCAGAAGCCCAAGCCAAATTTGAACAATATCATGACGAATTGAAGAGACGAAAACTAGCCATCCCCGACGATGAGAACAGACGAGGAATAATTGCGAAAGCCATAGGGCAAATGGCTCGAGTTAGCATGATATTACACGTCCTCGACTTTGCCGTTCAAGCAGCCTTTGAAGAAGGAACAGGACAAGAAAAAGATCCTATTTTAAAAGAAATTCCAAAGATGATCGCAGAATCGACAGTAGCCACAGCAATTACCATCCTGAACCATGTTATAGAGACCAAATTTGCACTTATGCCTCCAGAAGAGAAGTTGCAGGATGAGCCGACAAGCAAGGCTAGCATCGCGCCAAATGAAGAAAATGCTTCGCAGCCGGTTGACTATGACCAAATGTTCCACGCAGATACCTTAATGGAAAGATATGACAGGTACGTCAAGAAAATTCTGTTGTTTAAAGGAAAAGTAGTCAAGGCAAGTGACGTGTCGGGTAGGCATCTTATGCCATCAGTTACACCTGGTGATAACAAAACAAACAAGTATCCAACTGTGGCAGCGGAATCTATCCTTAGATCATTGGAGACACTTGGATTCGGAGAAGTACAGCAGAAAGGTAGTAATTCACGCGAAAGCCTGTGTTTCCGTAAGAGAAAATCCTCTGAAATGTCGGACGAGGCAAAGGCAAAGCTTGCCAGACTTGAAATTAACGAAAAAGACTATGATTATGTTTGTCAGTAGGTAACAGCAAATTAATTGGAGTGATAAGTTCTTTGGTATAATATAACGAATCACAGAAGCATTATTTGGAAGGCTTTAGCCCGAAATACAATGCAATAAAAATAAGTATTTAAAGGAGATTTTTTTTTCGAACCCGTGTTGCAAGCACGTATTAGCAAGTATGAAGCGTTGAAGTTTATCATGTGGTTTTCAAATTTGCTTGATTAATAAACGAACAGCGAAAAAAGAAACTACAAAGTAAAGTAGAATGCGTTTCCCAAAAAAGCGCAGAAATTAAATAAGGAAACAGTACAGTGTAAAAGTAATTGAAAGAGAAATGAAGGCTAGGAACTATTAAGGAATAAAATACAGAAATTACTCACAGAGTACCGGCTAATGCACTTGGTGGGGAAAGGTGTAAGGGTTAGGGTTAGTTTACAGGGTTAGGGTTAGGGTTAGGGTAAGGGGTAGGGGTAGGGGTTAGTGTTAGGGTTAGGGTAAGGGTTAGGATTAGTCTTAGAAAAGTATTCGGAGAATATCAGGATTTATCACTGTATCAAATGGAAGACAAGAAATAGGAGCCAAAATAGATATTCTGATAATATCAGGATTAATCACTGTATCAAATGGAAGACAAGAAATAGGAACCTAATTAAATATTCTGATAATATCATGATTTATCACTGTATCAAATGGAAGAAATAGGAACCTAATTAAATATTCTGATAATATCATGATTTATCACTGTATCAAAGGGAAGAGAAGAAATAGGAACCTAATTAAATATTCTGATAATATCATGATTTATCACTCTATCACTGGGATGAGAAGAAAAACTACTTAATTAAATATTCTGATAATATCATGATTTATCACTCTATCACTGGGAGAAGAGGAAAAGTTACTTAATTAAATATTCTGATAATATCATGATTTATCACCCTATCACTGGGAGGGGAAGAAATACTACTTAATTAAATATTCTGATACTATCATGATTTATCACTCTATCACTGGGAGAAGAAGAAATACTACTTCATTAAATATTCTGATAATATCATGATTTATCACCCTATCACTGGGAGAAGAAATACTACTTAATTAAATATTCTGATAATATCATGATTTATTACTCTATCACTGGGAGGAGAAGAAATACTACTTAATTAAATATTCTGATAATATCATGATATATCACCCTATCACTGGGAGAAGAAGAAATACTACTTAATTAAATATTCTGATAATATCATGATTTATCACCCTATCACTGGGAGGAGAAGAAAAACTACTTACTTAAATATTTTGATAATATCATGATTTATCACTCTATCACTGGGAGAAGAAGAAAGTTAGTTAATTAAATATTCTGATAATATCATGATAACATATCTTTATAATCAGAGAAAAACCCATTGCGGAATATCAAAAAATCAACCCCTTATATCACCAAAGATATATCATGCTAATAGCACTATCCCTTAGAAGAAACATATAGGAAAAAACGTGATATATCATAATTGATTATTAGTCCTGATATAATGATAATACACAATACTGCACCTCTCTCACCTTAGAGGTGCATGTTCGTGTATTTAGTATTTATTTATTTTCTCTTGCTACCTTAGTTGTCGTGCTCTCTAGCTTCGCCGCTATACTTTTGCCCTTTTTGCCCGCAGTCCCCTGTTTTGTCGTTCGCGTTGCTCTCCTGTAGCTGTACTCTAGGCCCTGTTTTCTCGTTTATTTTTTCTGGTTACTGTTAGTCTTATCTTTTGTTTTTGTACTTTCTCCCATGCTCGTTTTTCGGCTCTGCCGACTAGGTTTCTACCCACCATTTCTTTTACCGTCCTACTCTTCTAGTCGTGCCTGCTTGCGTTATGTTGCCTTTATTTTTCGTGCTTCGGCACTTTTTCAGCTTTGCTTTGCAGTTCTGTTTTGTTATCTAAGTGCATTGTAAGGAATTTCTTAGCATGCTACTCTTGTCGTTGGGGTTTTGCATATATGTTTTTTGCTACTACGCGTGGCTTGTTATTTGCATGCCGCCTTTCCCCTCGGGGCTTTGCAGATTCCTTTTTATCATTACATGGGTGGTTTTTTGTTAGCATGCTGCTCTTGCCATCGGGGCTTTGCAGATGCGCTTCTGTTATTGCACGTGTGGTTTATTTACTCAGCATGCTCCTCTTGCTATCGGGGCTTTGCAGATGCTTTTTTTGTTATTACATGCGTGGATTATGTTACTTAGCATGCTGCTCTTGCCATCGGGGCTTTGCAGATGCGTTTTTGTTATTACTTGTGTGGCTTATGTTACTTAGCATGCTGCTCTTGCCATCGGGGCTTTGCAGATGCGGTTTTGTTATTACATGTGTGTCTTATGTTACTTAGCGTGCTGCTCTTGCCATCGGGGCTTTGCAGATGCGTTTTTGCTGTTACACGTGTGGCCTATTTTACTTGGCATGCTGCTGTTGCCATCAGGGCTTTGCAGATGCGTTTTTATTATTGCAAGTGTGGCTTTTTTATTCAGCATGCTGCTCTTGTCATCGAGCTTTGCTGATGCGTTTTTGCTGTTACATGTGTGGCTTAATTTACTTAGCATGCTGCTTTTGCCATCGGGGCTTTGCAGATGCGTTTTTGTTATTACATGTGTGGCTTATGTTACTTCGCATGCTGCTCTTGCCATCGGGGCTTTGCAGATGCATTTTTGTTATTACATGTGTGCCTTATGTTACTTAGCATGCTGCTCTTGCCATCGGGGCTTTGCAGATGCCTTTTTGCTGTTACTTGTGTGGCTTATTTACTCAGCATGCTGCTCTTGTCATCGGAGCTTTGCAGATGCGTTTTTGCTGTTACATGTATCGCTTAATTTTCTTAGCATGCTGCTCTTGCCATCGGGGCTTTGCAGATGCCTTTTTGTTATTACATGTGTGGATTATGTTACTTAGCATGCTGCTCTTGCCATCGGGGCTTTGCAGATGCGTTTTTGTTATTACTTGTGTGGCTTATGTTACAAAGCATGTTGCTCTTGCCATCGGGGTTTTGCATATGCGTTTTTTGTTATGACATGTGTGGCTTATGTTACTTAGCATGCTGCTCTTTCCATCGGGGCTTTGCAGATGCGTTTTCGTTATTACATGTGTGGCTTATGTTACTTAGCATGCTGCTCTTACCATCGGGGCGTTGCAGATGCGTTTTTGTTACCACTTGTGTGGCTTATGTTATTTAGCTTACTACTCGTCATCGGGGCTTTGCAGATGCGTTTTGTTATTGCACGTGTGGCTTATTCACTTAGCATGCCAGTCTTGCCTTTGGGGCTTTACAAATGCGATTTGTTATTTCGTTTGTGGCTCATTTTACTTAGCATGCTGCCATTGCCATCGGGGCTTTGCAGATACGTTTTGTTATTGCATATGGGGCTTATTTTACTTAGCATGCTGCTCTTGCCTTTGGGGCTTCGCAGATGCGATTTGTTATTACGTGTCGCTTATTCACTTAGCATGCTGCTCTTGCCATCGGGGTTTTGCGGATTCGTTTTGATATAATTTTCACGCTTGGTTTATTTTAGTTCGCATACGGCTCTTGTCTTCGGCGAAAGGCATATGTGTTTGGTTATTATATTGTTCGCTTATTTTGCCTTGCTAACAAGTTTTTGCATATGCATTTTGTTTTTACCATTTGCTGAATTTTTCTTAGCATGCTGTTTATACCATGGGGGTTTTGCACTGACACCCCTTTTGCCATTGCTATTATCTCTTTGGTTTTAACTGTTATTCTCGCTGGGCCATGTTTTCTATTTAATACGCGCCTTCTTGCCATCGGGGCTCCGCAGATACCTTTCTGATTTAATTATACTTTCTACTTCGCTTATTTTAGCTTGCATACTGCTCTTGCCGTTGGGGCATTCCATATGCATTTTGTTGTTACAAGCTTGGCTTATTTTGCCTTGCTAACGAATTTTTGTATATGCATTTTTTGTTTTCACCATTTGCAGAATTTTTCTTTGCATACTGTTTATACCGTTGGGGTTTTGTACTGACACCCTTTTGCCATTTTATTATCTCTTTGGATTTAACTGTTATTCTCGCCGGGCCATGTTTTCTATTTATATGCGCCTTGTTTTGCTTTCCTCGCTTGCGCATAATTAGAGTTACAAGTTTGAGTTTCTTTTTTCGCGCGCTTTGTGTCCCTTCGGGGCTTCGGGCAGGATATTACTTTGCCCGCTGTTTTCTTGCTTTGTTTTGCTCTCCACGTGTAAGTGTCACGCTTAGTTTTGCGAGGCTGGTGCCTCGCACAGAGCAGCTGGTGTCCGTCGCCCGTGCCTCAAACCACGGCAAAGCCTCTTTTTACAACCTTGCTGTTACTTCGTTGCGGCAGGGCTTGGCTGTTCCCAATGGCCAGTTTAAGGCCTATTTTTTGGCCCTTCTCGCGGGGAAAGAGTACACTTCAGTTTTGGAATCGCTATCTAAAGTTGACAAGTCCTTCGCCCGTACTGATGGTGTGGTGCCCAGGCGCAGATCCTTCCCGTATGCAAGGCCTTCATCTGCTCCTCGCACAACGTCCCGTGTTGTTTGCTTCTACTGTGGAATTCCAGGCCATCGTGTTGCACAGTGTTATAGGAAACAGCGGGAATTGGATTCCACCAAGCCTTCCCGTTCGCAGGGATCGAAGTCTACTTCTGATTATAGAAGCAAGCAGAGCTAATTTCAAGTTTTGTGTTTGTTGATTTTTTGGGCAATAAAGTGCTATTCTCAGTATATATTTTCTAGCTTTATTGTGTTATTTCTTTTCTTTTTCCTTTTCTTTATCTCTTTATTTTTTCCCTGTTGATGGCAGTCTTGAAGGGAGTCTAATTCCCTACTCGGATTACCAGGGCCAAGGCTGTCATCTCCCGGGCTTTTTCCTTTAATTCTTTCTCCCTTTCTTTTTCTTTCAGCCTTGTTATCATAAGTTCGCTTGGGAGATAGTGGATAATTTTGATCCCACTGCCGTTTCCCCTAATTCAGTGTCATGGGTTTATAGTTCAGGATGTTCTCTCCCCACTCAAGCCCGGGAGATGTCAGCTAACGGCCATATTTCCGAAGCGTTCGTTCTCAGCTGTCCTTGAAGGCAACGCTATCGCAGATGTCTCAATGTTGGCTTTTCGTGATCCAAAACGTTTTGTCGCCGGCGAACTTCGTCGCCACCTTGAATCGTGGTCTCACATTGATTCCTCTACCCCGTGTGACCTCGCGCCCCAGGTGCTTAATTGGATTGAGAATTCAGTGGACGTCCACGAGTTTTTTCAACACTTCAAGGGCTGCTACAAAGGTGAAGCTTACGACTCTGCCCTTCCTCCTCCTAGAGTCTTTCAAAACCACCCATCTCGCAAGCCGTTTGTTAAGTTCATCTCCGCTACACTTCTGGATAGATTGGCCACAGGTGCCATCCCTCTATGGGGAAAAGTTGGAGAGGTACAACTGCCACACCTGGTAATGCCGCTGACCGTTGAGCCCTCCAAGCCACGTTTATGCAACGACAACCGGTTTCTTAATTTGTGGATTGCAGACCGCCCTCTGCCTATATTTACCACACTACTGGTCTCCTGGCGTCCCATTATTTCCGTTCTCTCGGTATTCCGTGCTCTTTGTATATAGATGATCGGCACATAGGCCAACTTTATCTCCCTTCCCAGGCTGCCTCAACAGCCTATAAGAATTTCCGCTCTCAGCGTGACAAATTTTTTGCCCTTGCTAATACAGCCATTTTTGTTGTTTGTTATACTTTGGTTTCCTTGGGATATTTCCTGGGTCTGCAAAAATCCATTCTTGTCCCATCCATGCAGGTCCCTTACCTCGGTTTTACGTCGGACTCGCATTTACAGGCTTTCACCCTTTTGCCGTCTAAAAAAGACAAGTTTCTTTCTCTCCTTAAGTCCGCTTTGTCGTCCACCCAACTGGAGCTTCTTTCCCTCCAAAAGCTTGCTGGGAAATGCATTTCTATGAGTCTCGCTGTGCTGGCCGCAAGGTTGTTTACTCATGAGATTAATCACGCCATTTCTCGCGCTTCGCATTCATCTAGGCCAGTAAAGCTCCAAAGGCCTCTGCGAGCGGAACTAGAACACTGGTTATTTTCGGAATCTTGGGAAGGTTTTGTCCCCTGGCATTCGGAATTCCATCGACAAATTGTTCTTTTTTCCGATGCTTCCAACTTTGCGTGGGGCGGTTTTTTCTCGGGTGCTCTACACAGTCGTATCTCGGACTACTGGGTTGATGGTACATTGTCTTATGACATTGCTGTTAAGGAGACCCTTGCACTTGTTAATGTCCTATCCTCCTTTAAGGATTTAATCCGGAATTCAAGGGTAGATGTCTTTGTGGATAGTCAAGCTCTTATCTCAGCATGGGAGCGTAAAAATTGTTCTTTTTTCCGATGCTTCCAACTTTGCGTGGGGCGGTTTTTTCTCGGGTGCTCTACACAGTCGTATCTCGGACTACTGGGTTGATGGTACATTGTCTTATGACATTGCTGTTAAGGAGACCCTTGCACTTGTTAATGTCCTATCCTCCTTTAAGGATTTAATCCGGAATTCAAGGGTAGATGTCTTTGTGGATAGTCAAGCTCTTATCTCAGCATGGGAGCGTCAGGGCTCAAAGTCGCCAGCTCTGTTCCGGATGCTTCTCTTTCACCTTCCCTTTGGAATTCTGTTCAGCTTGCATATGGCGGAGCGAATGGCCACTCCGTGGACCTTATGGCTCTTCCTTCCAATGTCCGTCCTGGTTTGAATGGGTCCCCCCTTCCTTTTTTCACTCCCTATCCCGTTCCTGGTTGTTCTGGTGTCAACCTTTTCGCCCAGAACCTTTTCGACAATCATAACGGCACATTGTCTAATCCGTACGTTTTCCCGCCAATTTTCCTTATTTCTTCTCTTCTCCGTTTTTTGTTTCGGTCTCTCAGGTCATTTACTATTGTGGTTCCCGATATTTCCCCCAGGGAGTTCTGGTGGCCTCTTTTGCGTGCTTCAGCCAGTTCCTCTTTCTTGCTCGCCCCAAAAGGCACTGTGGGTGCTCTCCTCATTCCTTCTAAGGATGGTTTCTCCTCTCAGTGGTCACTTCCCTGGGACTTGTGGGTTTTTCGGGTTTGCCCTTCAGTACCCCGTTAAATATTGCATGACGTGATGTCTGTGTATTCTTCCTACCTTAAGTATGTCTTCTGCATGTTCTGTCTTAAGCAATAAAGTTTTCGGTTTGTGTTGATTCGTATGTTTTGTTCTTTTCCCTTTTCCCCTAGGAGCTCCCTCAAGTTCCTCACCTTTTTGTGCCTGCGGTTCAATGCCCCGTGTGCAAATATCCGAACGACCTTTGTTTTCGCTTCTGCCAAATGTGCGGTTATAAGAGACGAGTCCTTAGCTCCGTAGCCCGTAGTATCAAGGATGTTGATTTAGCTGCCCTGGATGCACGTTTGGCTCAGCTTCAGATGCTTTCTCTTAGCACTCCCTATGCAAAGCAAAAGTCTTCCCTAAAGTCCGAATTCGAAGATTTTTTATCCTCTCTACCGGGTCATAGATCCCTTTATTCTGCGACACCTTTGGATGTTTGCCGCTTTCTTTCTTGGAAGGACAACGGTGGGAAAACGCAAGTTCATGGCCTATCCTGCCCCCATCTTGGAAAGAACGGCGTGTTTCCTTGTGATTGTCCCTCGCGTTTGTCTTATAAGACAGTTGACTCATATGTGGGAAAGCTACGGGCCATTTTCCGTTCTATTGGTCGGGAGGGAGACTGGGACTCCTCCCTTAGTTTGGGTAACCCTGCTGCTTCTTTACATGTTAAGGAATACTTGAAGTCAGTTACTGCAGAACAGTTACAAGCTAGGGTAACACCGAAGCAGGCCACCCCTCTATTTCTGGACAAGTTGCTTTTGCTGTCGAGGCATTTGGACAGAAAGATGTCTTCCCCCTCGGTCACCCCTTCCAACTTGTTCATTTTAGCCCGCGACCAAGCCTTTTTCAAGGCCTTGTTTTTCTCAGCAGACAAAGGAAATGACCTGGGTCTCATGCAAATGCAGGAAATTCTCCGTTTTCCCCGTGATGATGGCTTCCTCTTCAACCATGTTTGGGGAAAACCCTCCGCGATGGTGCATCTAATATGTTTGGTATTCGGCGGCATCCAAACCCATCCCTGTGTCCAGTAAAGGCTATCGAGACTTACATCGCTGTCACAGCTGAGCTTGAGATGACTTTGCGGAATGGGTATTTGTTTCATCCTACCAACGCCCAAGGGCATGTCGAAAATAAACCATTCTCCAGTTCTTCAGCCGAAGCACGACTCCATGTCTATTTGAAGGAAGCCGGCCTTGATCAAGGTGACACTTTGCAAAGCTTTCGCGCCGGTTCTGCTATCACTTTAGCTCTATCAGGTGCTCAGCTGGCGGATGTAATGGGCCATGCTGGTTGGGAATCAAATTCGATGGCTCTATATTACCTGAAGCTTGCACAAGTACTGCGCCTGGGAGGACCTTCTGACATCCTTGCAGCCCAAGAAGAAGATGCTACTTTGTTATCTTCATCTTACGCAGATTTGAATTCCCTTAAAAATTTTATTTCGGCCTTTCCCGTTTCTCCCCTCTGTACCTCGCCTACTCCCTAGCCAGGGCCTTTTTTTCATTGCGCCCTATGAGGTCGTTTTGCCCTCACCTGCCCCTCGAGTCTTATTAGTTTGGGTTTTGGGTTTGGGTGTTTTGTTTTGGGTCTGTTGTTTAGTTTTGGGGTGTTTTGGGGGTTTGTTTCGTTTGTACTCCCCTAGTTTGTGGTTAGGATGTTGCGACAGCTGAGCCCCACACTGAATCCGAAAAGCGTGAGGGAGAGTGCTGCAAATAGATTACTATTTGTCAGCGGTCTCCCTCAAAGCGTATATAAGGATTCGCACAATTCCATTCATCCCCTTTTCGCGCCAACTTGGTGTTTCGGCTCATGGCGCCTTTGTCCTCCTTTTTCTAGCGTTCTCTCCCTCTGTTTTTCCGCTGTCCACTTTCAGTTGAAGTTTTTGTACCACCCTCCCATCCCGCTGCATATGTTTGTTTTCATACTGAAAGCGACAGCTGACCCCCACACTGAATCCGAAAAGAATGAGGGAGAGTGCTGCAAATAGATTACTATTTCGGATTCGCCCCTTTGTCCCGTTACCACATTGCATCACATTTTCAGATCAATCAACTAACTGATAGTTTGTCACTCCCACTGTTTTCCTTTCTTCAAGCACCAGTGTCATGCCATATGTTTTGTGCTTTTATCCAAACTGCCATTTGCGCTATTGGCTTAGACCCCCAGCAGTTCCCTTAATAGCTTTTGTAGGGGAGGTGCTTTTGTTTGCTTTCAAATGTCACGTTCCTTTAGAGCAGCTTCATTATCAAAGCAATAAGAATAGCGATGCGTATTTACCAGACTTAGAATGGTGTATCACAGAAGCTATGTTCTATACATCTTATTATTTACCAACAGATCAACCTAATTACAAGTACAGCAACGCCTACTTACAATATTTAACCTAACCTAACACTACACAACATTATAAGCAACACAATATTAAGCGGATTGATTATAGAAACAAGAAAACAAAGCAAGACAAAGTGATTTTACTTACCCTTGAGATAAGAACGAAACAGTAACATGCTATTCTTCACTAATTAGGTTGCTTTCGTTTGACTATTAGATACTAATGTCTCGATTATTTCAAGCCATATTCTTGTAGTTTTCTACATCAGACTAGTTTTAGTCTATTATTTTCAGTCACTGTACAATTACTGTAATCTTCCTTCAACAACAGCTCCAAACTTTCTATTAACTTGCATAATCAATAAACCTTTTTCGCCAAACACCGGTCGCTGTGGTTAATACTATAATTGTAACACGATAACTTAGTGATAATGTGTAATTAGACAATTGACATGCAAGGTAATGACATCATTCTTCACTGCGTGTATTTCTGTTCTTGTTGCCTGCTCACACATCCATTCTTTTACAGCTTACGGGCGAAATGCCACCGTCGATGTTATGTAACTGACAGCAATCAAATCATGAAATAAACACCTATACCACAAACAGCTTTTGACAGAATGCTTATAATGTCATGCTAAAAATTTAGGGGAAGTACGAATTTCTTGTTATAGACAGGGCCGGGCTAATGCTTAATACTTAGAGTAATACTTTCTACAGTTTCCCTGCGAATCAACAACAAAAAGCGCATTTCTACCTCTCACGTGGTATCATGCTGTTCATAGTAATGTATGACAACAAATGGTACAGAGTGCTGCTCGCTCAATTATTTTAATCGATATTTGGCTTATTGAAACAAAAAGGAAGTCGTTTAAACACTCCAGTGAAGCGTCGAGAAATTGAATGTCTGTGCTTTAATATTTGGAAGGCGAAAACTGCCAACTGCAATTACATTTGACAGGAAACGTTGCTGAGAACCAAAACTTTTTTAAACATTTCGTCTATCTAAACGTTTGCAATTTATTAGCTTGTTTAATTAGATGTTTGTATCGTCTCAAAACAGGAATTCGATTTCAAAAGGGGCGAGGGTGACGCAGGGGATGTGTACCAGTCGATAGAAGATGATGATGACTCGGATATCAACAATTCCCCTGCTTTGTCAACACCAAGTGAAGAACCATCAGCTTCTGGTCTTCAACAGGTTGCTGGAGTATCAACTGCAGATCGAGGGCACAAAATAACAACTGCACCTCGGTGGGACGTTGAAGGAGAAAGTGACTAGGAAATAATCGAAGTTAAAGGAATTCCTTCGAAATTTTGAAAACAGATTATGCACCCAGTGGAGACGAGACAAAAAGAAAGCGGTTTCATAAACAATCCCTTCAAGTGGTGAGTGGACATACGTTGGCATGTGTATGCATTTGCTGTGCTCATATTTCGTTACTCGCAGCATTTGATTTTATAAACTGCTCCCTGTCTGTTGCTTGGTTTGTCTTTGTCTTTAACGTTCGTCAGTAGCTGTTGTAAAGTAGTGATAGGTTTGTGAGCAACGCGTATGTTGTAGGATTCGTGCGATAGTTTCAGAGTCCCTTTGATGTAAAGTATGGTTACAGCAGTGACAGGTGTCGCGTTAGTGTTCGTAGCGTTTGGCTTGGAGCTTCTGTAAGTGTCGTGTCTAATAAAGTCCCGATTGTAATTGTTCTTGTTGAAAACCCAACCCAACTTCTCACAAAGCTACGACCATACGGACTCTGACAAGACGCGCAACTAGTTTGTGACTCACCCAACAGCTTAATGGACGAAATCAAGTACTTAGACAACGACCAGAGACATAACTTGGTAGCTTGGTTACCAAGTTCCCCCAGCGATTTATTGGTTTGTTTTTCAAAGATTCTTGAGCTTCTTTGGTGTTTTGCTTGTCTTCTAAAGCCCCTTTCCACCCTTCACAATTTTTTTTTAATGTTTCCGTAATTGTTTCCCGGGTGGCAAAACTGGTAGAAACATGAAAAAATGAGTCGCTCACCGACCTGGCAAAACGAGGAAACATGGTCGGTGCATGCGCACATCCAAATTTGTCTTGACCTTGGGTACTGGGGATGAGACTGATCGCGACTGGTCAGCAACATTTTTGTTGCAAAATGGCCGCTGTCGATGTTACATGTAATGTGAGTGTACTTGCGGTCATTGTTGCCCTGTGGGAGGAGGAAGAGCAAGATAACGAAAAAAAGGGCCGGACAGATCTTGGCTGCGAAGAAGAGGCGAAGGGGGGCATTTGCGACAATTGTTCGTGAACTGTCGGCCGAAGACACGGCATCGTACCAACGTTTTATGAGAATGGACGTAGTGACATTCGTCGGCCGGCGGAAATAACTGCACCGAGAGTGGCCAAGAAGCCCACAGTGATGAGAACCCCAATAATTTTCAGTACAGGATAGATTGGCATTAACATTGAGGTATTTGGTGACTGGCGAGTCCTTTCGAAGTTTGGAGTTCCAGTTTAGGATAAGTTGTCCAGCGATCTCGTACATTGTTTATGAGGTGAGCTGTTTCTGGTTGTTTGCAAAACAGTGTACTGTAGGGCTATATTTCATTTATTTGCGAGGCTGCAAGGTAACATGCCTGTAACTTCTGGCACGGTGGTTGAGCCTTGTGAATTATGTTTTTCCGTAATTTTTGATCACCATAAACATGAGATAATATATAGATTTAGCCAAGCCTAAAAGCGGAGCTCCACATCTCTCTTTCATGCTTATTGACCCGTAAAATACAGTAAATTTTAGTTGTGCAGTTTAATTTTCCCCAAGAGGTGAAAAACAGCAAGGGAAAATGTGCGGACCGCTGACGAAACTGTGAGTTGGCTTATTTTTCTTCAAAGAGAAGTCTTCAGCACGACTTTCACCGACAGCTCTTCCTGTAGCATTCTTTCGAAAGCTAGCTTATTAAATTCAAGAAGAGTACTTGTAAAATTGCTAAAAAAGCCCACTTAATTTGCTCCTGGTAGCAACTCGACAGACTTTTCCATACAAATACACATTTCTCACTGATTCCAATCCATCCCTCTGGCTGTTTAGTTCTGTTAACCATGAAACATTTCTCGAAATCTATCTTGCTAAAATAAATATTTTCCGGGCATCAAACCATTTACTGACAAAAATTACCCAAAAACTGTTTTCGGAAACTTTCAAGCACACGTATAATTATCAAGAGAAAATGGCACAAGTTTTTCAAATGCGAAGTATTAGTCGGGCGCTTTCAAGAACACACCCTGAAGTAATTTTAGGAAACTTTTACAGTCTCATTTTAAACAAAATAGACTTAAACCGAGAAATGCTTTGCTTATAGTTACTTAAATAAAGATTTCATTTCGATCTGTAACTAAAGATGCACTGAAATGGCTTAGTGGTGAAAAGCAAAACACGAAAACATACCACACTGAACTCACTCACTGAAACGGCGATTCTATGTTTAGTCGCTAAATTGGGACAGAAATGTCATTCACTTCAAATGAAGAAACTAATGTATAACAATATAAGGAACAAAAAATATTCCACAACTGAACAAAAAACATAAGGAGCTTTACACTAAGACTGACTATAAACTTAAAAATGACAACAGAGCGACTCTTCAGGTGTCGAATACTAAATTACGATTTAGTCAAAACAACAGAATATGCGTTGCCGAAGAAAAACAAACCTAGGCCTGGCGTACGCTACTGGTGTACACGAGCGTAACATCGTGCCTATGCACTAATTTAGGTCTCAGTGAAAGGCACAGCTTTCATGCCAAAGCACAAGAAAAAAAAGGTACAGGCACAAATTAGGCACATTTTAGGCACGTCCAAGGCACAGTTGAGGCACGTTTTACGGACAGCTTTGGCACAGCTTTGGCACAGATTAGGCACAACTTAGGCACAGTTTAGGCACAACTTAGGCACATTTTAGGCACAACTTAGGCACATTTTAGGCACAGTTTGGCACGTCTGGGGAACCGTTGGGCACAGTTTGCAACGTTAACGAACGCCGGATTCAAATCGTAGCGCTGCACAGTTTGCAGATTTTGTAGAGGCTTGCAATTGCCGGCAGAAAAGTGAAGATTAATAAGGTAAGACAATGCTTTTTTTGCCTTTCCTTCTTAGACATAAGCCTTGTATTATCTAGTTATGCCAGTTAACTTAAGACGAATAAGCTTTGATAAATTGAGATCGAGAGTGAAGGAATTTTTAAATCGTTATGTCCATTAATTTTACAACCTTAAAATTAGTCTCCTACACATTACCTGAAAATGAATACATGTACTATGGTTTTAAATATAGATTGAAATAAACTGTTTTCCAAAGAAATAGCATTTTCCCCTTTTTATGGAACTATTTGTTTCGTTTTGTTGTGCAAAATGAGGATCTTTGTGAGCGGGTGTGAGATTTTCCGAGAAATTATATTAACACCGATCGAACGATCACGCATAGTTCACGCGTAGTTCGTTTTACCGCGAATATAATCTTATCTTAAATTTCAAAGGTGCTTAGTAAAACATAGTAACTTTGTTAAAAAGGAGGACGAAAATCAATTGTTTGTACAGGTTCCTTTGTTGATAAAAAGCGCTATTAACAAAACTTGAGCTTGCTCTCGTCCAACCGCGAGAAAAAGTTTGTGTTTGTTTGTTTTGTTTTTGTTTAATTTAACGAGGCTGCTCTTCGAGCTGCTTTAAGGATTTGACGGAATCCCTTTCGTCTACACGTTGTAGTTTCTCATGTCCTTAAGGCACAAATGTACGTCATCACGATCTAAGCCTACATAAAAAGAGATTCATGAACATTGTTGAGCTGAAGCTGACAAAAAGCAGTGCAAACCGTATCAAAACTGGCCGGCCGGCTAATAAAATGTCAATGCGTTGTTTTCGTTCAAGTACGTCGTATATTCATTAAACATACGTTTGTTCTGAATTCAAAATTTTGACTTCCGCTGCCGGATTATTAAAGGCAGACGTTTTCTTCAAATCGCCTCGGTTTTCTTGAAGAAAATAATATTTGCATGAGGATGTCGTTTTTAAAAACTTTTGGGAAACCTTGGTTACCCGCGGAAGCTTTTTATATTTATCACAATAGCTTACTTGAACCCAATCTGAAATTTCACCGCTTCGTAGTATTTCTCCTCTCTATAAAGTATGTCCTAAAGATTCACTGTCAGATTTGATTTAGTTTTTCCATAATAATCGACGATTATTGAAGTTAGGCACCCGGGGCAGAGGACCCTTGTCCTAGATTCTCGACGGGACGATCGTATGTAGATGTGTCGTCGATCGCTCTTTTGCACTATTCCTAAACAAAATATCCTCCGTAAAAGATAAAAACTAAAAGTTTATCCAGAACGTAAAAACTCCTGCTTGGATTTGGCACCAACACAAAGGTACAACTTCCAGCGCTGCCGGCTTAAATTTCGGATTGACCCGTACTAGCTTTTTTGTAAACAGTTTGAACTTTTTTTGAGTTCGCGCTCTTCGAAAAGGTGGTAGCAAACCTCCCAAAAAGACTGCTACCAAAACGATAAAGCTTGAATTTGACCATTTTTGTAGTGAAAAAAAAACGATTCTTCATGGCTTAACCTTCTCCAAAAATGACTAATTCTGGTGATTATTTTGGAAAAAAAAAAAACCGCAAATGAATACGTAACGATGAAATTCAAGACGCATCGAAATGCAAATTTACCAAGAAAAAAAGATAACTGCAACCGATCAGTCCTTAACTGTTTAAAGAAATTAGATTGACCAAAGGTCATACAAAATTATTGTTCGGATTATGGCTTGCGAAGAGAAAAACACGACGTTTACGTTGCTTTGAAATATAAAGACATCCGGTAAATAGGGCGACGTACTCTGTAAGTTCGCTTCTAAAACCGTTAAACGATCATTAACTGAATACGGTGTCAGTATTTTAAGTTAATGAAGTATAATGATTGAACTATTTCATCAAAAACAACAGAGAGCTTATGCAACACGATGTTGATGGTGGATAGGATGAGAACGAAATATCTTTTCCAAGTCACACATGTCGAATAGATTTGATTGACAGTTTTTCGCTAAAGCTCCGCCCTGCCCACCACGTTTGTTCTAGAACGTTTTTGAAAACAGCGTGTTTTTTTTTCCTCATTTGTTCTATTATTTCCCCCCCAAAGGGCCGTGTAATCCCATAGTAACTAGTGGTACTAATTATTTGTTTTAAAAAAGACTGCCAATTTGTTGATTTCTTTTAAAGCTCAGCAAAGTTAGTGCACTGGTATCTGAGCACATTTTGATATTGTCCTGCATGACCCACGCAGTAAGACAAAAACAAAAGGTTGGACAAGGCAACAGTTTAAAGAACAGAAATATCGTCTGGAACAAACAAAAATGTTGAAGATTAAATAAATTAAATTCATTTAACTTAGAAAAATGGTCGCGGACGTCAAGTTCGAATACTAAAAAAACTGAGGCAAACACGTGTATGATGCATGGAAAGCTTACAAAACAGCTTCAACATCTAATTTTTTGGTATGAAGGTTCGCCGATAACATCATTGCCAGTTTAGAAATATATACGGCCTTATTTTGCTTCCTGTTGAAAAATCTTTGGAGCACTCAAAAGATTTACGCAACGGAAAGCTCAGACTTGTATTAAAGACCGAAACTGCCATTACCTTACTGTAAAACTAACTTATGTTTCTTCGAACTACTCACCGTTCATTCGCTTTTTGAAGGTCCTTGTTTACATCCACACTTGTACCATACAGTATACAGGTAATTCCCAACACAGAGTTCTTTATGAAGTAACTTTCTTGCTTTGAATTCAATGAACTGATTTTGAAGTACTCAAGAGTGAACCGAAACGTTAACTCCTCATGTTCTGTAACTTCTGTTCAATCAACTCTGTCTGTCAAACAACGCGACATTCATGACGTCAACACAAAAGAAGCCAGTTAAACGCAGTGCAGAGCGCTGAGGGTTTTTTTTAATTTACCGTATTCCAGGGCAATTTTATACTCTTTTCGATAGCTTGAGATTTTAGTCACAAAAATAAGAAACAGTCGCCAAATGTATATTCTTCAATAAGGAACGTAACTCTCCATAAACCAGCATTCTTTTGTCGACGATTACGCATATTCTCCACACTTGCTGTGTGACATCACTCTTGATCCACGATGACAACAAAAGCACCATCACCAGTCTGCAGAGTATGGCAAGTGCACGCACGAGTCTTTTTTCTTAACGTTCATTGCGCACACAAGAATCGCAGCATTGCACGCGGCAGCTGTAAAACTAAAGGCATGAAGCTTTTGAAAAAAATTGTAGTTACCTGTTTTTAAGCGAAACTGCAATGAAAAGGCGAGCGTTGCGTCCCGGTCTAAGCATTTCTTACTTACATAACGATGTAAGCTGATAGCCTGATAGTAAAATCGTTCAAGATTCAAGAGAACTAGGAACGTGCACGTAACGTGCCCTCAGTAAAACCATTTGACAGCTATTGACAGCTCGTAATTCCGCCCATGTCTGTTTTACATGCACACGTGTCCAGAAAAACACGTTAGCAGTTTTCTTGTTTTCGTTCTGCCATACTCTGTAAACTGCTCGTTTCTGAAATTCTTGGCATTTCATATTATTTTAACCCGCTCTCTGGAAACGAATCTACTGAAATAGAGCGCCAATCGAAACCTCGGCGAAATTTTACCCTGTATATTACTGCGTTCCTATAGTTGCTACCATTGCTGGATTTCTTCCTACCTGTTCAGTATTAATAGTGGGCTTTCAAAATTGTAGGCTCTTTCATCCTAGTCAGATTCTAAGAGCAACTAGCCTGCACGCGGACGTCTCCTATTTGCCTGGATTTGAAATAATACAAGCCGTGAAAGGAAATAGGATACGTCTGCCTAAGGTCGATGCGAATCAGGCGCGCTATTTTGAGGGGATATTTTTATGACTGGCGATGAAAATTCTCGTAAAATGAAAACTAAGAACATATTTGTATGAACACAAATGCTCCTAAAACTCCAAGAGGAATATATCACGTGAATTCTCGAAAGGGGGATTAAAACATTAATAACCAGTTGAAAAATTATTCGCCTTTTTGCTTTAGATACCTGGAAAATCCTGAAAAAAATCCGTTTTTATCTGGACCATACCCCTGGCCAAAGGCACTTATTTACAATTTCAGCGCGCTAGTCGGAGTAGTTTACTATTTTGAGCTTCTACTAATACAAACGTGTCGTTTGGCCTCTAAAAGTAATACTAAAAGTTTGTTACATAAAGCATCTTTAAATGCATCAAGCCGTTGTTTGTCCGACTTTGATTTCGTTGGAAAAGCTCACGCCCTTCATTTTTTTTTTTCAAAATCCTCATTATGCGGACTAAATTTATAAACAAGGTTTTCTTTCTTACCTCCTGCGGTCAAAACCAGAGTTTTCATTAAAAAAAAGTAATGGGTAGTCGAGCTTAAACAAAATGTTAGACCTGAAGAGTTACCTGTTGTTGTCACCAGATGAGTCTCCGGGAAAAAACAAAAAAGAGGAAGTATGGCGTGTTCTTCTTTCCCAAAGAAAATACGGTTGGACATGCACCGACGAGTAACATAGTGGACGGCGTCATTGAAGAGGGAAACCAAGTAAGAATAAAATGGGACAACGAAGAAGTGCCCGCAAAGGTTTTACGGCTCACCGGTACGTTTTTAAAATCGTGACATTATAAAAAAATTAGTAATCCTGCCCACTACGATTATTAGCAGTATTACTTTATTCCTGTTTCTGCCATTGTTAATCTGAAGTTTATGTATAGGAATGTTGACTGCAAGGAAATTGTTTGCTTCAAGAAATAAGACAAATGAAATGTAACATTTTATTTCTATTAACATCTAGATGATGCAGCAGAAGTAGTGGCTATGGAGAGGGAGGAGGCAAGCCGGTTATCATCACCAGCTGATTCCCCAAATGATCGCGACCAACCGTCAACACCAGAGGCAAAGGTACCTTCCAGCGACCCGTCCAACGAACAGAGGGAGGAGACGAGCTGCCTATTGGCTGATTCCCCTGCCAGTGGTGGTACCTTCACCCAAACTGTCACTGAATTCGACATGGAAGATGAACGTCAGGAGGAGGAGGACTTAAATGATAAAATACGTGCACTGGTTAGAGATCTTCCCACGCCTCCTCTCTCCTACCCCCTTCCAACGTCTGTAACCCCTTCCAAAACTACCACAAGCCCAGGACTTTCCCTGAGCGATTCCTCTAAACTATCCGCCCTGATTATAAACTCATTTCAAACCAACCAACTGATCCAACACGTACTTCACTTGCTTCAAAGTTTACTTCAGAGAATGGGATGCCCAGCTGGCCTACTGACAAATCAACCGACTGCCCTGCCGACCGGAATACCGCCCCCCCTACCGACTGACATACCGACCCCCTTAACGACCAGCATACCGACCCCTCTACCTACCTCCCTAACGACCAACATACCGATCTCCCTAATGACTGACATACCGACTCCCCTACCGACTGGCACACCGTTTTCCCTACCGACCGGCACGCTGAACCCCCTACCGACCTCCTTACTGACCGGCTTACCGACCTCCCTACCAACCCTCCTACCAACCCCCATACCAACCCCCCTACCAACCCCCATACCGACCTTCCAACCGACGAACTTAACGACCTCCCTACCGACCGGCATGCTGACCCCTCTACCCACCGACATACCAAACCCTCTAACGACCGCTATACTTACCTCCCAGCCAACCAGTATACCCACCCCCCAACCAACGAACATACCGACCCCCCAACCGACCGGCATACCGACCCCTCAACCGACCGGCATACCGACCCCCCAACTGACTGGCATACCTACCCGCCAACCGACCGGCATACAGATCTCCCTACCAAGTACCCAACAAACCCCCCCGCCTACTTCCTCGCCAGTTACTTTACCAACCCCCCTGACATCCACCCTACCATACGCCCTATCGTCCACCCTACCGCAGGATCTCTCTTCTGGTGAGCTAAGACGCCTGGTAGACAAGTCCAAGACGATGACTAGATTTTCATGTAATTTAATGAGGGCGCTGTTTGCGCCCGATGAGCTCAAAGGAAAGAGCGTGTATGGATCGCAGAAGAAAACTCCACTTGAGCGTGCTCGTGTAGAGCAAATTAAGAAACTACTTGTAATGGTTTATGGAGAGGCAAAAATAACAGATAAAGTATGGAGTGAGTGCGTTGCGTCAATGAACGCGCACTTGCGAAAATACCAAAAGGAAGATTAAACGTGTTAAGTTATGTCTAAGACTGTAAAGTTCCCCGGGCAATTGTCTGGAAAGTTGTAAATGTTTTAAGGTTTTGTGCAATTTAAAATAAGACCATGACCATGCCTTACTTGTTACTTTCAGTAGTTGTTGGAAAAAAGGCGTCAATTTTATTTAAGCTGTAAAAACGCTTTCTTAATGCATGTGTGATAAGAACTACAACTTACATGTATACAGTATGTTATAAAGATTATTAAAAATACTTCTTGCATTTCTTACAAGTATTGTATGACTAAGTAACTCACTTTGTATACACCTGTAGGAATCGAACAAAAAATATGTTGATATGTAAAGGGGTAGTCATATTTCGTAAAGTTTGTCTGGATCAACATCAGATGTGAGAAATGTACAACGGGTACTGGTCCTACACCAGAAGCATGGTTTTCTGGGGAGGTGCTGATAACCAGGGGAAAATACCCCACAGATATAAGGGACACCAATTTCAAACCATAATGGAAGCATCGAAAGAAGTCTAATTCTCTCTTGCTCTGAAGTACGTATTTCTTGCATACATAACACTTGAACGTCAAATTCACGTAAAAAATGAACAATTGTGTTAAACCGAAAATGACACTGCGCAACGTTTAACAGCGTCAAGTTGAAATTGACTGTCGTTAAACCAACGTCAGTGAGATTAGAGCAGCCAGAAATGTTCAAAGAGTATAGTGCTTTACAGCTTTGACTGAGATGGTAGATAAAGTTGTCATCTATAAGTGTGTCGCTAATATTGAGTTCCAATAATTGATGAAACACAAGCGGCTTTATATTCCTGCCAAGATTCGGGACTCCCTTCATGGACGCTAAGTTTAAAATAGTCAATCCTTTGCAAGTGGCTGCTAAAACGTCAAGCACTTCCCATGTTGCTATACAATCCTGAATTGAAATATATTTTACAACGGTTGAAGGCAGCATAGTAATAATGCTAAGCACTCTTTGCACTGTTGATTTGCCTTTTCCGTGTAGATTAATCTCCTTTAGAAGGCCCTGACATCTGCGTACTGAAGAACAATCGTAGGCAAGCCGGTAAAATTTCTTGCATACTACAGAAACGTCTCGAAATAAGGACTTTGCTGGTAAAAAAGAAAAGATACGGAGGACAACTTCGTCGGGCAGTCTTTCCATTTCTGTTCACTGATGTTCACTTTTGAAAGCCACGGATTAGCTCAGACATCAGATCTACTTCACGCTTTCGAACTTGCTCGTCGATCAAGCTTCCAGATATGGGCGAATTGACATGGGTGATCTCTTTTTTTGCATGCACACACACTGTGCCTTAACATACGGAAACCGTGCGTCAAATGTGTGCCTAGAAAACGTGCCTTAAACGCACGCGCTTTCATCCGCAATGTGCGTCCCAACCATTCACTTTGCCACGCCTCGACGACTTCAACTCAGATTGGTCGAAATTTTGACAGGCGATTTCATTCGCCTTTTTTGCATGCACACACACTGTGCCTTAACATACGGAAACCTTGCGTCAAATATGTGCCTAGAAAACGTGCCTTACACGTGCGCGCTTTCATCCGCAATGTGTGTCCCAACCATTCACTTTGCCACGCCTCAATGACTTCAACTCAGATTGGTCGAAATTTTGACAGGCGATTTCATTCGCCTTTTTTGCATGCACACACACTGTGCCTTAACATACGGAAACCTTGCGTCAAATATGTGCCTAGAAAACGTGCCTTACACGTGCGCGCTTTCATCCGCAATGTGTGTCCCAACCATTCACTTTGCCACGCCTCAATGACTTCAACTCAGATTGGTCGAAATTTTGACAGGCGATTTCATTCGCCTTTTTTGCATGCACACACACTGTGCCTTAACATACGGAAACCTTGCGTCAAATATGTGCCTAGAAAACGTGCCTTAAACGTGCGCGCTTTCATCCGCAAAGTGTGTCCCAACCATTCACTTTGCCACGCCTCAATGACTTCAACTCAGATTGGTCGAAATTTTGACAGGCGATTTCATTCGCCTTTTTTGCATGCACACACACTGTGCCTTAACATACGGAAACCTTGCGTCAAATATGTGCCTAGAAAACGTGCCTTAAACGTGCGCGCTTTCATCCGCAAAGTGTGTCCCAACCATTCACTTTGCCACGCCTCAATGACTTCAACTCAGATTGGTCGAAATTTTGACAGGCGAATTCATTCGGGATTATCCGTACAAATACGAATTCAAAACTGCAAAGTTTTAAGTATTTTCATTAACTCCCTTTGTTGCCTTTCTAAAAGGCTTAATGAAAGAAGGAAGCACAAGAGTCGTCATGATGTTGCTGTTATCCCCCTCCCCCCACTCAGCCATCCCCCACCCTACCCCTCCTCCCGTTGCTGATGTAGTTTGGTGGGTAGACCGTTTTCCGTCTATTAAGGTTTTGTTTTTGCGCCTGGCCAGAAAGTTATCAAGCTGAAAGAAGGAAATTAAAGGGACAACGTCGACATTACCAAAGTTAGTTTAAAACGCTTCTAATTATTTCACTGTTTTGCAACGCGCAAAATATACCAGTTAGCATATTACACTGTACAATCCCGGTTTAACCGGTTTTTCGCTGAAGGAGGACAAAGCAAAACCAAAATGTAGTGGAATAACATACGTCTTATTCCATGTTTTGCTCTGTAATACAATCTCGGGGCTCGGAAAAATACTACACAACTCTTAAAATATCCGCGCGTATTATCGACCAAAACATCGAATAAGGCATGTATGACCTTTTTGTTTTCTTGTCTTGCGGAGTGGACATTTATCTTCTCTCGATAAGTGTACAACCCTTTCTACTTTAAAGAAAAACAGTTATTGTTTATTTGAATCGTGCTAAAGCAAAGATCATCAGAACGCTTTTGAAATTTTGTTCATATCTCTAGGTCGCGCAAAAGAACGCAGTGGCGTCGCATTAGCCTGCGTGCAGAAGTCGGCAACGTCGCATTTACTATGTTTCCTCTCGTTCTCTGAAATTTGTTTGGGCACGTTTTGCGAACTGCGTGTTGCGCACAAAGACCCTTTTGGTGCAAATGCACACTAAGTTACGTATAAATAGAAAGCTGAACATCATGATTCATTTGTGGACTTTGACAGCCATGGAGGATGAGTGTAATAAATCTAAAGCAGAGACAATGAAAGAATGGCGGGAATGTAGGAAAGAAGCTAACCGTTTAAAGTCCAGAACATACTATCAAAATCACAAGGAAGAGATCTCCGCTGCTAGAAAACAGAAACGATCGAAACCTGGTGCTGTGGCGGCAGAAAGTTCAACGTCGCCGTCGCCGTCGCCGTCAAATGACGTGGATGATGCAATGTCGTTTTTTCCATCACGGATGGCAAAAAAGCGAGCCGTCGATAAGGCTAAAAACGCCTTACCAAACTCCCCTCAGAAACGGACGGAGGTGCTTGCAGCATTATTAGACAGCCCAAACACACGTAAATCATTAAGCGAGTCAGCAATCGTTAATTCTCTAGAACAGGAAGGAGATGTGAGGCTGGCTAAAGCGCTGATCAGCGACTTGTCGTCTGTCATGGAGGCCACAAAACATAAGCGCTCTGATGGAGCTAGAGCCACAATGCGTATTGGTCTGTCGATGCTGTGTGGATCCTCAGTTGCGGAAGGCAACATGCGAAAGCGCCTATCTGAGGCTTTAAACATCAACCGCCGTAGAGTGGCTATGAGCGTGGTCCAAAGTACGAGCGTGCTCTGCGATAAAGAAGCTTTGTGGAAGCTAACAAAAAGGAAAACCCGCAGCGATGCTATTTCCGATCAGGACAAGCAGCTGGCCCAAGATTTTTGGAGCAGCCCAGGGGTATCTCGAACAACCGGAAACAAGAAAGACATAAAGCGGGAGCGTGTTGGCCCTAAACAGTACGTATTTCACGAAAAGCAAGTTTTAGAAAAGACACAGACAGAGGTGTACGAAGAATTTAAAGCTAAATATCCAGACGTTCATATGGGACAGAGGGCCTTCGAGAAGTGCAAACCGTTCTACGTCATCGAGGCCAGACCCCAAGACAGACAATCTTGCTGCTGCCGCGCGCACGTCGAAATCAGAATGCTTTTCAAAGCATGTATGACATTTCGAAGAAACGTGTTAAAAGGAGAAGATGAAACTGAAACTTACCCCGTTTATGAACATCTATCTGATGTAATAAGCGAAACCTTGTGCAACAAAGGAGATTCCCCCTATCACCATCTGGCATGTATCAACCGTCAGTGTGAAGACTGTGGAGTAAGCAAAATGAAGCTAATGCCACAAGAGGTAGACACAAGTCAGTCTGCGTTTGACGTAAAATGGGAGCGATTCGAATACGTGCCTATTGCAACTGAAGGAGACGAAAAGAGGCGTCTTAAGATTGTCAATAAGATTTCAAAAGCGGGAGAGATGTTTACGTACTTCAAATCCCTTCTTGATTCGTTCCCAGCACACCAGTTTCGAGCAAATTGGCAACAAGAGCAGATGAAAAGAACTATCAATAACCTTCCACCTGGGCACGTTTGTTGTGTCCACGATTACTCTGAAAACTACAGCTGCCGGTACCAGGATCAAATTCAGACCCTCTACTTTGCTCAGTCACAGGCCTCAATTCACGTCACAATCTTACACCGTCATAAACTGCAAGAAGAGAACGGGCAAGTAAACGTCGACAGTCAAGAAATGGTAACTGAACATCTTTTTGTCATTTCTCCAGATTTAAAACATGACCACGATTCCGTTCACGAGTGCAGGAGTAGCGTGGCGGATTATTTACGACAAATAGACTATCCCGTAAGCGTTATGCATGAGTGGACAGACGGGT
Source organism: Siderastrea siderea (assembly GCA_964030785.1). Classification (NCBI taxonomy): domain Eukaryota; kingdom Metazoa; phylum Cnidaria; class Anthozoa; order Scleractinia; family Rhizangiidae; genus Siderastrea; species Siderastrea siderea. The sequence continues at coordinate 39,652,829 of OZ034966.1, read as the reverse complement.
GCGCAGCCCAGTACAAGAGCTGCCACTGCATGGGCGATCTTAGTTTTTCAGTCTTAGATTTTGGATTCCGGACAGTGCGAAATTACTTTGAAACATCACACGCAAAAGGTCCCCAGGACGGAGCAGGCGCTAATCTCAAGCACAAAGCAGACATGGCTGTGATAAGACGCCAAGTCGTTATCCAGAACGCACACGACCTCTACAATTACGCGAAAGAAAACTTGACTGAACCAAGCTCCTCCCGTTACAAGTCACAGAGCGTCGGACTCAAGCGGAGAGTCTTCTTCTATGTAGAGCAACATCGCAGAAACAGGCACAGAAGATTTAAGCAAATTAAAGGAAGTCGACAAATACACAGCGTTATGACCACCGACGACTCACCTGGTTTAGAAATCAAAACCCGGCTTCTCTCATGTTACTGTGAAAACTGCTTTGATGGCCAATATGATGATTGTGAGAACCGTGAATGGGTGGAACCCTGGAAAGAAATTGAAATTGAGCAAGAAGGATCCGAACGAAGAGTAACCAGAAGTGAATCAGAGGACCAGCGTGTAGGCATCAAAGATCTCATCACAGAGAACTCTGTTGTAGCCATAGCGTCAGGAGATCCCGGCGAAGACTACTACCTAATGAGAGTAACAGCGCACGGACCAGAGGAGCTAGAAGTTCCTACTAAGGATGACTGGGGGATCTTATATCCAGCAGGCGCTGAAGTGATTTGTGGTCACTTTCTACTCCCCATCAGAGGATCAAGCCGTCAATACAAGATAGACCTCAACAGGAAAGCGATTGTGTACGCAGCGACAGCGCGGTTCCTCTGTACTGAACTTAGTTCTCTACCAGGTGAAAGACTTGTTCTCAGCGAGCAGGAACATTTAGACATTCTAAACTCTCTGGAAGGCTTTTAAAGACTATTAACATTTCATTTGCTTGTGTGAGTTTGACTCTGCTGTTTCCTGGCTAAACCAGGTTCGCCACGGGCTTTTCCGTGAAAGAGGAAAGATTGCGTGACGAGCGCCGAATGGAGGCTACAATCGAAGTTGCCACTAGCAGGAACTAATCCTCAGATGACATTGTTTTCGATTTTTTATATTTGAAGAAATTCTTGATCTAGGTCTTGATGTGTTATTCTTGAAGGACAATTAATTAAGTCCAGTTAGCGTTTTCTTTTCGCCTGGATTACCCACTTTAGCTCTTTTTCTCAAAACGAATTAGCTTTTCATTCAGTAGCAATTGAATTTTGACATGATAAAACCACGCAAGTGTTTACTTTGTCGTAGTAATAATTGTAGTAGTATAAGTCGTAGTATTAAAAGGTACCAATACATTGCATGTTTTAAATACAACACGAAAATATACATTTTAACTTGCTAAATGGAAATGCTGTCTAGTATTCGAGGTAGATTTTGAATGACACTTTGTCTACAGACAAGCTTGTTACTGTCGTTGCGTTGCTAATTAAAATTAATTTTCACGCCTGATATGCGTAACACGCGCAGCTTGTATACGTTTATATATCCGTTTGTCATTTCATTTCTGCAACAGATTCGTAGAGTTTGCATTTGTTTATCGTTATGCCTTCCTGGAAACATTAGAAAAAAATTGCATTCAAATGCCCAAATATTTCAAATCTAGAATAGCTGCGGTTCTCCAAAGATTCATTTGTTCGTAATAATTCTGGAATTGTCAGCGTCTGTTATCTCTTGCCCGATCTGCCAACACATTATTTCGTTCCAGATTGTTGCATTGCCTCGTCAAACCACCAACTAATATTGATAACTTAAGGTGATTCGTTATTTTATTGGATGCGGGAGATGAACTTGAAATTTCCCTATTCGAAATCGGCTAAAATATTGGTCTTAAATAATTTCTTCCAATTCAAATGCCGCCGTAATAGGATATCCAGTCGTAAACACAGAAGAACTGCACTAAATGTTAATGATTGAAACCCGCGCTGAAAACTTGTGTCATTCGCTGCAGCAATTCCTAGGATCCTTAAAAATTCATGTATTGTCGACCATATTGTAATTGTTCCTGGGAAGATGAGTACCGTGCATCAGGTCAAGAAGCGAACTTAAATGTAAAACACCGATATAATGACCCGGGAATAACAATTTCAAGTACCCATCGCCTTTTAGTTTGCTAAAAGGCATCAGAAACTGCTCAAAGAAACTGCATCAGAAACTGCTCAAAGAAAAATAAAGGACGATAATGTTCAAAATTCATGCCATCGAATAAGGAAGAGTGTACAGACCTCACATGGGTTTAACTTTAAAAAGATGATATTAAAAAAACATTGGCGCTCTTCGCGTGCGATTACGCACGATTTTGCTCGTCAAGCCAGTCGCGGTTTTGGTGCAGTTCAGGCACAACTTAGGCACACTTTAGGCACAACTTAGGCACAGTTTAGGCACAACTTAGGCACATTTTAGGCACAGTCTAGGCACCGTTTAGGCACAACTTACGCACACATAAAAAAGTTGTAACGCACACTTTATGCACAACCCGGGCACATTTTATGCACAAACTGTTCGTGCCAAGGCACGCTTCAGAATCTGTATTTCGGTCAAGCGCACGACGCGAAGAATTTTCGTGCTATAAAAAAGCTGTCTAACCTTGTGAATGTGGTCGTAGTTTAGAAGTAGTTTTTCCCAGTTTTTAAGAATTACCCTAGAAAGAAAGCTGAACCTATGAGAATTTCGAAAGTCATTTGTCTTCCTTTCCATAACAAACGGAACTTACATTAAAACACTCTTTTAAACTCTTGTTCAGGCTGCTTCTGAATGGATGCAAAGTGGTACATACTGTTGTGATTCACTCTAACGTCCTTATTTTTCCATTATTTGCTATCATTTTTAAGATACTGGTTACTCATAAACCAATAACTTTTGCTGAGAAACATAAATTCGGTACCTTTCATCAAAGCGGAGGAATCCTAAATTGTGCGTGGTTAGACTCGAAATGTTACGCGTAGTATTCAAAATGGCCCCATTTTAGTCGACATTTTTAGAATATTCTCTGTTATTGGATCTTACAGCCAGGAACAAAACTATTCAATGGGAAGACATCCTTTAAATTTAACTCCGTACCAAATATCTCCTTGATCTGACTTTTAATAACTTCACAAGGGCCAAATAAAGTGTGATTTTTAGCCGTGTACACCAGTAGCGTGCGCCAGGCCCCTACATTGAAAGAAACAACATAGACTCAGTCTAGAATAGTCACGATTTCCACTTTTTGAATAAAATACACTAGAATTGCTCTAAGAAAAATATTGAAAATTACGCACAATAAGAGTTCAAAAGGAAATTGAGCGCAATTAAGTTAAGCCTAATAGTATCAGATTGCTCACTAATGAAAATTCCTTTAATGAATAAATACAGAAAAAGGGACAAAAAACCTTCAAAAACATGAAATGTCATTCACATACGAAGCACTTGTTTGCCTAGGAAAGCAAACTGCATTTAAATTTCCCCTCGACTGAAGTTACTCGCAAGCCGGCAAACGGGAACTACAAGGTAATTTCACAGCTATTTTAAACAAGTTCTTAAAACATTTCAAGAAAGTTACCGTAATTTACTAAACATGTAAAGTCGCTCAATTAAACAATTTTTACAATGTAAATCCACAATCAAATCTGTAATTTACTTTACCACTGAACTGAAAGAAGGACTTGAAATCTAAACGAAAGTCGCCGGGTTCTTTCCAGATCTCCTTAGCTTTGAAAAAAGCAAGTATGTCTTCGAACAAGGATTTCCTGCCTTCAAGCTCTCCAATGTCTTCTATATGCGCCATCGAGATTGAAGCAATCCTTTTCTTTTTCATGATGAACTGTTACAAGTCTTCATTCCAAGAATGTATTACAATTATCGTGTTGATAATCAGGCGTACGAGGAACCAGCCGCCATATTGTTTATATCAGCTACAAGAAAAGATTGCATTCTGCCTCCCCCGGTCGGGTTGTCTTGGAACTCCCCTCACCCTCCCCCAGAGTCTGTATGGACGGACGTACGCTGACGTCAGAACCAAAATTTTTCGGATCAATGGGTTACCAAATTTTCTTACCCATGGTGCTCCGCAAGCTCCGCTATAAAAGTTTGCCAGCGTAAACCGTAAACCGTTTTCATGGTAACCGGTCATTTCGCCTGTGAGTCATTTTGCTAACGAACAGTTTGCTTACATCTTATATTTAATGGGTGTACTTTTAACATTTCAACTCCAAGATTTTGCCATAAAGTGTACAAGACTCCAACATAAATATTACAACACTAGAGAGTAAAACACTGAATATTTCTCGTTCTTTAAGCGTGTGTATAGAGGGATCAGGACACAGGTCATTAGCGAATTAAATGACTCGATCGTAGGCGAAACGACCGTTTCCTTTAATTTAAAGTTTTATATCCAGTCCACACCATTGTCTTTCGCTTTAAACTTTTTTTTACCATGTTTGTGTCAATCGTCACCTGGTGAGGATGGTTAATTGTTAAGTGTTATTGCGTCATAAGCATTATATTATCTTTGTACAAGTAACGCGTGAATCAGTCATAATCTCTTGTAATCGCGGTCAAGCAAATTTCGTTCATCGACCAAGCTCCTTTTTCTCATGGCTCAAGCAGATCCCTCAGCTTCAACAAATACTCTGCCAAGGCGCTCTACCAGACAGCCGAAACCAGTTAGGAGGGATCCTAACTTTATTTATACCGATTTCCAATGCCATCTAGCAAGCTTAGACGACGAAAGTGATTTTCCAGCCTCTCTGTTTCCCGAGTCCGATGTCTCAGGGAGAAAATGCACCAAAAAGACAACGAAGCGTCCGACTTCTAAGCAAAGCCACCAGCTTCTAGACCCCGACTTTCTGTATACAGATCTCGAAAGTCAGCTCAATGATTTACGTCTCTCCAATCTAGAACAAGAGGCGTCTCCTTCATCGCATCTTCAACAAGCTCAGCAAGCTGATAATCCTCCCCCATCAAGCAACGTTCCAAAGACCAATTTATCTCCACAAGCCTCCCCTGAACGCGATCTTAATCATGAGATTCGCCTGGTCCAGCTCCAGAAAGAGAAGCTCGCGCTGGAGTTGGAAGTTCTGCGTTTGCGCCACGCCCCCAGGGCTGCCCTTGATGGCCAGGTGGACGAAACTCCTACTTCATCTGCGACTGTTGATAAAACGAAGAAGAAGCGCGCTATCGACTGGCCACACGAGTTTGCTCCAGGTAACAGCACTTCTGTTAATGTTGATTATGATAAGCTCGAGTTGCCACAGTTTGTAGCGGGTTTTTTAGCCATGATCAAACCCTATGATACAGCCCAAAAATCCGCCATGCTGAATTATCTTGAGTTGTTGATGCTGAAGGCATCAAGTTACTCCTGGTCGAGTGTGCGAGCTTTCCATTCGCACATCGCAAGACAAATCGAGTTATGGCGCCTGGAATGGACGAGCTCCGACGAGATCCGCGACAAGGCAGTTACATTTTTTAAACATTCCGATCTTCGTTCTTCCCAGCACAATGCCAACGCCAGCACGGTCGTCTTTCCACATCAAGTGTCATCTTCTCACCAGCGTACACCAGCCAAATCTGAAGCAGATAAAGCCTGTCGTCAGTGGAACTATTACGGTTCGTGTTCCTGAGACAAATCCAACCAAGAAGCTTTCAATGTCCGTCACAAGTGTCGGGTCTGCACCAAAGATCACCCGATGTTGCAGTGCCTAAAAAGAAGAAATCCTATTCCGCCCCCAAATTCGGTGTGACTACCTGATGTTAATCGCTACGCAGGGCACAATATTTCAGGCACGGACAGTTTTGCAGTTCATTCTTCCCCGGCTTCTTCTGTAAACATTTCGACATCGGTTTCTCCGATTGTCAAACACATTTTAGCCTCAAAACACGACTCGCCTAATGCGTTTGGGGCAAAAGTACCGATCGACACGTCCCTCAATATCTCCGCCTGGGACTCTATATTACATGATTATCACGACTCTGACATCGTTAAATTTTTACGCTATGGATGGCCAATTAATTACACTGCTGACATTTTGCCCGAATCAACTTTGGCTAATCATCCTTGCGCGATTTCCTTCTCCGAGCACGTTGATTATTACATTACTACGGAACTTGAACATGGCGCTATCGCCGGTCCTTTTATTCATAATCCTTTGCCTCGCCAACTCATCTGTTCCCCTCTGCAAACTGTGCCGAAGCGAGGATCGACCAAACGACAAGTCGTTATGGATTTGAGTTTTCCCCCATCTCGTTCTGTAAATAGCGGGATTCCACATGATTCCTATTTAGACGAACATTACAAGCTCTGACTTCCTGGCATTGATCGGCTTTGTCAATTCATCTTACAACACGGCAGGGGTTGTTTATTGTACAAACTTGACCTTCAACGAGCTTACAGACAGCTTCCGATCGACCCTAAGGATTATTTTTACCTGGGTTTTCGACACAATAACATGCTTTACTTTGACACACGCTGTCCTTTTGGACTAAGGACTTCCGCGATGATTTGTCAGAGAACAACTAAAGCAGTGGTTCATTGTTTCACTAAATCTGGTTTTTCCGCCGATGTTTATCTCGATGACTTCTATGGCGCGGACGTTCCAGCTAGGGCTCCACAAGCCTTCCAGAGCTTAAAGGAACTGTTACACGAACTCGGCCTTCAAACTTCACCTGACAAAGATTGTCCGCCTTCTACCAACATGGTTTGTCTCGGAGTAGAGGTTGATTCAGAACATTTTACACTCTCTGTTACTGAAGATCGGGTTCAGGATCTTCTTACTGAACTGTCTTCTTGGTCTTCGCGAGAATTTTACACTTTGAAGCAGTTGCAGTCTCTTCTCGGAAAACTCTCTTTCGTGGCGGCTTGTGTCAAACCAGGTCGAATTTTTATGTCGCGCTTATTGAACAGTCTCCGCGTCTTTCCGTCGAAGCGCGCAAGACTCAAGGTTTCAGCGGATATCAAAGCCGACATCGCCTGGTGGTTGGACTTCCTACCTATTTGCAACGGCACTTCTTTTATCAAACCTCTGCATTGGGAGTTCGACGATTTGCAGTTCACCACAGATGCATCTTTGCACGCCGGCGGAGCGACCTGTTTCAATGACTGTTTACTTGCGAGTTTTCTAAGGACATTGTACAGAGCGCACAGCATATTACTGCCTTGGAACTTTATACCATTGTGGTCGCGGTCAAGTTTTGGGCTCACAAGCTTCACCAACGCAAATTTATCGTTTCTTGCGACAACGAAGCTGCTGTGACAGTGGTAAACTCTGGAAAATTGAAAGACCCTTTCATGCAACGTTGTTTACGCAAACTATGGTTTACAGCTGCTGTTTATGATTGCGAACTGACTGCTCGCCACATTCCAGGCGTTCATAACGTCTTGGCCGACGCGTTAAGCCGTTGGCATGCAGATTCGTCTTATCACGAGTTATTTCATTCCACAGCCGCTAGTTTAAACAGACAGTATATATTTAGATCTGTTCCTCGTGATTGTCTTACTTTTCAAGTTACGTAATATCGAATCTTTGTAGGTCTTGTAGGTTATGCACCGATTTTCTGCGGTATTCGCTTATATCTATATATATTTTTCTTTTTTTAGGTAGTCCACAAGGTCTCCAATTTTTGGATGGTTTTGCACATAGGTTAATTAGGTTAGCTCACGCTGATTCAACTCATAAAAACATGCAGTCGCATCTTCGAGTTTTTACCGAGTTTTGTCACAATCTCGGTCTAGGCCTGTTTCCAGTACAGGCGCAAACTGTCTTACGCTATATTGCTTTCCTTTCGGTTACAGGCCGGTCTTACGGCACCATCCAAAACCATATTTCTAGTATTAAGCATTTTCATCGTTTGTTCGGTTTTTCCCCCCGGGTGGGACAATTTGTATTCTTTTCAGCTAGTGTTACGTGGGTGTAAACGTTTTTTGGGGGCGGCTCCAGCGCGCAAACTGCCCATTACGCCTACTTTACTTTTGCGTATGGTTTCTTTGTTTGACATCAGTAAGCCAATTCAAGCGGCTATTCGAGCTTTGTTTTTAGTAGCATTCTTTTCTTTTTTGCGTAAGTCTAATTTAGTTATTCAATCGGATCGTGTTATTTCTCCTAAAGTACCGCGGCGCTCTGATTTACATGTGTCGCAGTACGGGGCTTTTCTCAATATTCGCGCGACTAAGACCATCCAGTTTTTCCAGCGGGCCTTATGCATTCCACTTCCTATTATTCCGGGTTCTCCCCTTTGTCCCGTTTCGGCCCTTGCACACCACCTTCGTATCAATGCGGTTGGCCCATCAGACCCGGTTAGGTTGGGTTCGGCTCAGTCAACGCATCCTTTTACTTTTCGTCATTTTTCCAGTTTTTTAGCCCGGGTGGTTGCAGTGCTAGGCTTAGATCCGCGAGCTTACTCGCCTCATAGTTTTCGGCGTGGTGGCGCGTCTTTTGCTTTCGAATGCAATGTCCCCGCAGAGCATATTAAATTTCAGGGTGATTGGAGCAGCGACGCATATTTAGTTTATTTAGAAATGTCTCCAGCTCAGAAACATCGCGCTGTTAATTCTATGGCTTCTAAGATTCGTCAGTTGTCATCGCATTAATTTCGTTTTCAGTCTTTTCTTTTGTTCCTTTGTTTGTTTCTTTTAAATATCAGTCGAATTATATATATCACATTTTTTTTTCTAATCATCTTACCTTTAACCACATACCACTTCTTGTTTGGGTTTGGTGTTGGAGTTATATTGTCATCAGCTCTTGTATCTTAGTTTTTAGTCTGACAATAAACTCTTTGGTCCAAACTCGTGGTCTGTGGTTAAATGTAAACAATTTCATTTATTTATTTACAAGTATTGTTATATTGGTAGTCTCTAATATATAATGTGATTTGGAAAAAAAACAAGTGCAATTCAAATGTTTTGCTTATTGTCTGAAACATGTACGCAATCTAAGAAATGTAGAACTTTTTTCGAGACTGATAGTGGAATTAAAAAAAACCAATAGTATACTGTTTGAAAAATCTGTTATCGCAGAAAGTGTTGTTACAAGTTACAGACATATATAAATAATTAAATGTACATATAACACTGAAAAATTTTTGTAAAAAGATATAAGATATTTATATCAAACCAGTGAAATGTGCTTTTTGTACCTGCTGATTGGCTAACTTGAGGTGAATACCGTTTGCTTTTCACTTCTGAGCAAAACAAAACGGTTTTTGTTTTCCTTCATTGATCAAAGCAGAAATTATTTCCATGAATAAGCCACTGCACTTCACTGTGTCAGAAGATATTGAGAGGTGTACATGTTCATTAGTACAACAAATTTGCCTGTCACTAGCAAAATCACCAAAAATGTCGTACAAAATATTGTTTTTATAAATTGTATCTAGCAAATATCTAATCCATTTGAGCCTGAGTTACATAAAATTACGAACAGACAAAAAGTGGTTCCAGGCCCTGAGTCCAGTCCATTCCAGTCCAGTCCAGTCTAACTAACAAAGTGGCCAGTGTGGCTTTTAAAACTGTACTGCTTCTGATCAACAGAGACAATGTCCGATCGAAATGACAATTTGTCCGGATAAAGTTGTAGTTTGCCGGTCATTTTGACCGGTAATGCGTACATGAAACATCTTTATACCAATCTTATGAACATGTGAAGTCGCCTTAACTTTTTTACTTAAATTAAATTCTGTCTGTAAACATTCGCAGATATTAGCAACACAAACCACACCTTGAGTTTAGAAGGTCATGTTAAAAAAAAGGATTCAGATAGAATAAAGAAGAATAAGTCTTGTGATAACTGTTTTGCACTTTTATTTCATCGAGTGTGATTAAAATATAATAGTACAGCAAACTCTCCAAGTTCTTTCCTTTATTCCTATAATTTTCCAAAATATATATAGTATAAATGTCATTCCTATTCAGCAAAACACAATGTGACCAAGCTAAAATCTGTTTAGCCCGTCACCATGACCGCCAACTGTCCGAAATTTATTTCGCGCCCTGGCTTCTCTCCACCAGTTAATCTTTGGAAGCAGACATTTCTGAGAAATTAAACTGGAGTTATGAAAACTACTTTCATTATCAGCATCTTAATTGCTTCCTCGTATAGGAGATGGTGTGGCCTTGTGGTTAGGGCACTGGATTTGTATCCGTATACCCCAGGTTCAAATCCTCCTCACTGCCACTAAAAGATGGGTTTGTGTTTGGTCATTCTAAATTCATCTCCTCCATGCTTTGTAAATAGCTAACTGGTTAGCCTACTGCCAGCTGGGGTTTTTAACAAGTTTCTGTTCAATTTACAATAGTTTTTTGTTTATTTACAGTGTCGTCAATTAGCACAGCAATGCTAAATACTAAATGTAAAGAAGATCCTCGCAGTTATTAACGCAACTTATGCAGTGGCGAAAAGAAAGCCTGAAAAATTCAGGCTTGCGGGGATTCGAACCGTGACCTCTGCGATACCGGTGCAGTGCTCTAACCAATTGAGCTAACAAGCCACCTGGGAGCTGGTCATTAAATTGGTTCGCTATATACCTGGGAAAGATGAAGATGAAATTATGAATATATGAAATTCATATATTTGAACTGCGGAATGAAGAAATAAGTGTAAAGAAGATCCTCACAGTTATTAACGCAACTTATGCAGTTGCGAAAAGAAAGCCTGAAAAAATCAGGCTTCCCGAGATTGGAACTCTGACCTCTGCGATACCAGTGCAGTGCTCTAACCAATTGAGCTAACAAGGCAACTGGGAGCTGGTCATTAAATTGGTTTGCAATGTACCCGGGAAGGATGAAGATGAAATTATGAATATATGAAATTCATATATTTGAACTGTGGAATGAAGAAATAAATGTAAAGAAGATCCTCGCAGTTATTCACGCAACTTATGCAGTTGCAAAAAGAAAGCCTGAAAAAATCAGGCTTGCCAAGATTCCAACCGTGACCTCTGCGATACCGGTGCAGTGCTCTAACCAATTGAGCTAACAAGCCAACTGGGAGCTGGTCATTAAATTGGTTCGTAATATACCTGGGAAAGATGAAGATGAAATTATGAATATATGAAATTCATATATTTGAACTGCGGAATGAAGAAATAAGTGTAAAGAAGATCCTCACAGTTATTAACGCAACTTATGCAGTTGCGAAAACAAAGCCCGAAAAAATCAGGCTTGCCGGGATTGGAACCCTGACCTCTGCGATACCGGTGCAGTGCTCTAACCAATTGAGCTAACAAGGCAACTGGGAGCTGGTCATTAAATTGGTTTGCAATGTACCCGGGAAAGATGAAGATGAAATTATGAATATATGAAATTCATATATTTGAACTGTGGAATGAAGAAATAAATGTAAAGAAGATCCTCGCAGTTATTAACGCAACTTATGCAGTTGCAAACAGACAGCCTGAAAAAATCAGGCTTGCCGAGATTCCAACCGTGACCTCTGCGATACCGGTGCAGTGCTCTAACCAATTGAGCTAACAAGCCAACTGGGAGCTGGTCATTAAATTGGTTTGCAATGTACCCGGGAAGGATGAAGATGAAATTATGAATATATGAAATTCATATATTTGAACTGTGGAATGAAGAAATAAATGTAAAGAAGATCCTCGCAGTTATTCACGCAACTTATGCAGTTGCAAAAAGAAAGCCTGAAAAAATCAGGCTTGCCAAGATTCCAACCGTGACCTCTGCGATACCGGTGCAGTGCTCTAACCAATTGAGCTAACAAGCCAACTGGGAGCTGGTCATTAAATTGGTTCGTAATATACCTGGGACAGATGAAGATGAAATTATGAATATATGAAATTCATATATTTGAACTGCGGAATGAAGAAATAAGTGTAAAGAAGATCCTCACAGTTATTAACGCAACTTATGCAGTTGCGAAAACAAAGCCCAAAAAAATCAGGCTTGCCGGGATTGGAACCCTGACCTCCGCGATACCGGTGCAGTGCTCTAACCAATTGAGCTAACAAGGCAACTGGGAGCTGGTCATTAAATTGGTTTGCAATGTACCCGGGAAAGATGAAGATGAAATTATGAATATATGAAATTCATATATTTGAACTGTGGAATGAAGAAATAAATGTAAAGAAGATCCTCGCAGTTATTAACGCAACTTATGCAGTTGCAAAAAGAAAGCCTGAAAAAATCAGGCTTGCCGAGATTCCAACCGTGACCTCTGCGATACCGGTGCAGTGCTCTAACCAATTGAGCTAACAAGCCAACTGGGAGCTGGTCATTAAATTGGTTTGCAATGTACCCGGGAAAGATGAAGATGAAATTATGAATATATGAAATTCATATATTCGAACTGTGGAATGCAGAAATAAATGTAAAGAAGATCCTCGCGGTTATTAACACAACTTATGCAGTTGCAAAAAGAAAGCCTGAAAAAATCAGGCTTGCCGAGATTCCAACCGTGACCTCTGCGATACCAGTGCAGTTCTCTAACCAATTGAGCTAACAAGCCAACTGGGAGCTGGTCATTAAATTGGTTCGTAATATACCTGGGAAAGATGAAGATGAAATTATGAATATATGAAATTCATATATTTGAACTGCAGAATGAAGAAATAAATGTAAAGAAGATCCTCGCAGTTATTAACGCATTACTTATGCAGTTGCGAAAAGAAAGCCTGAAAAAATCAGGCTTGCCAGGACTCGAACCCTGACCTCTGCGATACCGATGCAGCGCTCTAACCAATTAAGCTAACAAGCCAACTGAGAGCTGGTCATTAAATTGGTTTGTAATATACCAGGGAAAGATGAAGATGAAATTATGAATATATGAAATTCATATATTTGAACAGCGGAAAGAAGAAATAAATGTAAAGAAGATCCTCGCAGTTATTAACGCAACTTATGCAGTTGCGAAAAGAAAGTCTGAAAAAAGTCAGGCTTGCCAGGATTCGAACCCTGACCTCTGCGATACCGGTGCAGCGCTTTAACCAATTGAGCTAACAAGCCAACTGGGAGCTGGTCATTAAATTGGTTCATAACATACCCGGGAAAGATGAAGATGAAATTATGAATATATGAAATTCATGTATTTGAACTGCGGAATGAAGAAATAAATGTAAAGAAGATCCTCGCAATTATTAACGCAACTTATGCAGCTGCGAAAAGAAAGCCTGAACTCTAGATCTGACTTTGTAGTCAACGTGTATGGAGCTTTCATAACAACTGATCGATTGATCAATCAATCTCGATGGATGTAAAACCAGAGTAGCCACTTCCCCTCGATATAAAAATAACGACAAAAACAAGTAACAAGAATATTCACGTCTTCATCGCTAGATGTTGCTGGAGAAAACTACTCAAGGTAGGTACTCAAGGTATGTACTCAAGGTATACATGGATCTATTACAGTCCCATTGATTGATTGCGCGATTAATCTCATCGACCAATGTTGATGGACGCAAAACCAGAATAGCCACTTACACTTTTTGTGGAAATAAAACATAAACAGACAGCGAGCACAAGGAATAATTAAGCAAAACAGCACAAGCTCATTACCATAAGCATTATTTTGGGGAAAGCCCGTAGCTACTGTTACTTGTGGTAAATCAACGTTCCTTCTGTTTTCATTTGGCAACAAATGTAGCACTATTTCGACACAGTGTCAGTACTATTGCTGAAACCTGTAGATGTTTTTCTTTACTGATACACGGACTCCTTTGGCCATACAACTTTGGCAGAGCCCAGAAGACTCGGCCTTCGCCTTAACTTTCCTGAACCCTACGAGACATTCAATTTAAAGACCCCCTCCACCGCTAAAACTCTTCAGAATTCGGAAATGTACAACGAAATCGATACGGCGACACTTAAATGTGAACTCAAAATTCACACTAGTGCTTTCGGATTGCTAACGGCAGCGATGGAAGATACAAATCAGACTACACGACAATCAAGAAAATGGCGTATTTTTCATGTATGAAAAATGTACCTCGGTGCACAAGGCACTTTGGGTGACACTGGCTTTTTAAATCTTGAGGTTTTTTGAAACATTGAGAACCAACTTGATTCTGCGACTGAGAAACCCATTCCATTACAACTTTGCCGCGGTTTAAGTGTGTACCCACATTTTGTGGGTCGATTATTATTCATATATTCCCACTATTGTTCTTTTTCATTGAATATTCATAATTCACGGACCGATTACTTTTCGAAAATGCGGCTGGCTGTTCACGAGCGCGAACGCTTTGCTTTGTTTCAAGATTTCTGCTTGATTGATTTTTTTCAAATCCTATTGTTTAGTTTGCAGATATTAATTTGTTTTGTAAGAAAGGTCGTGAAAAGCTCAAAGCATGCACGTGGAAAGGCTCGGAAATTGACATGAACGCAACGCGCGGCGTGAACAGTCGAAAACACTCGCAAACATTCTATTACATGTATCTGAAATGATTTCCATCAATAAATCCGCTCCTTTTGTCAATTCCAGCATTAATTTGACGTTAAGTGGGTGAGCCATGCGAATAACTCTGTTATTTTAAAGCCCGCGTTATGTTTTGTATTTGCATAAGAATATATCGTATATATCGAATATAACACTTAACGAACGATCGGTAACAACTAACTACAAATAAATATTTTGGTTTTTATGCTTTCAAATCGACTTCCACCTCACGAACGAAAGCAAATTCATTCAGACGTGATCGAAGACACGTCACCGCGGTTCTCGCCGCTGCCGGCAAATTCATTGTAATTTACCGAATAAAGCGTTTCTCCGGCCAAACTGAACGAAAAATCCCGTTTAAACGCTCATTCTCAAGCTTGCAAAACACATCTGAATAATAAACCGATATTATCTTTGTCTCTTTTGAGCGAAACGTTTTTAGATGGAAGGAGATGGAAACGCGAGGTGACATTTTTTTTCGAGAACACCACGCTTCAAAGAACAAAAGGATTCGCACTTCAGGAACCATAATTAGGCCCCATTGTTGGATTCTTTTGAAATACATCCACAGAATCGCCGCCCAAAAGTCACAAGTCCCATTCATTCGTTTGAACCCAATAAATCCGAAGATACTCAGCTCTTTCATCTGAGCAAACTCGAAGCTTACCAACGAGTAAATTAACGGGCCTTCGGTGTCAATTAGCCAGCGGTATGCCCCATTTTTGAACAACACATTTAAACCGGGCGAAAGTTGTAATGCGTTTTCTGTGGTTGCAAGGTCTCGCATGTGATTGGTCAAAACAGTATTAACACAATGAACATTCCAGAAATATTTTCAGTGTTCACAGTTTTCTTAGTTTGAGTGTACTACAAGGACTGGACTGCAAGTAGTCTAATTTTGGCGATGGCGATTTGTGGGGCAGGCGAAATACACACACACGCGCACTAAATTTCGAGGAGACCTGTGCGCAATGTGTGTATTTCGCCCGCCACACAATCGCCACTGCCAAAATTAGAGACTAATCGCAGTCTATACAAGGACCTTCCTGAAACTTGAGATGGTGTGCTACCTAACGAACCATGACATCATGTAACAGACTCTTTTTTTTAATTTTTCATTTACAGAACTTCTTAAGGAAAGATTTCTGCTTCCTGAAGATGTGAAGACAGATCAGGAATGTCGACTTGCAGTAAACAATTTCTTAAAGCAGTTTCCCCCAGGAGCACTGTAAAATCAAAATGACTGGTATTTCAGTTTGTTTTTTAAACAGTGCTTTTGGTTGATAGTGTCATCAGATTTCAAAATGTTATACACATGTATAAAACAACAGTGAGCCTTGTTTTATACTTAAATTTTATGATCTGATCTAATATTTGTAAATTAAGGGTAATTTATAAATAAACTAGTCATGAATGAATACAGGTCTCTGTGTTTAATTTCTTGTTCAGGGTCAAGTTTCTTTAAATTGGAGGAAAGCACATTTTCCTTTATTACCGGTAAAAGCAAATTAAACAAAGTAACCGTAAAAATGTAGCCACTTTTTCAGTTAATGGCTGCCCTGACTAGCTTAGGACTGGTCAGGTCCACAACAACAACAAAAAAATGGCTTGTGGTTGACTGGCCCAGGCTGGCCTGAAAAGCAGAAAATATTATTTTCTTTTCAACAATAACTTCGATCTTCAGCTTCTACAGACATACCTGGATCCCAACGGCAGATTTATCATCTGCGATATTACAGCAGACAAAAATTGTATGACCATAGCCACGCTCTACACTTCTAATGACGATGATCCAGACTTCTTTCAGAATTTTTCGATCATTTAAACGATTTTCAGTGCGACGAAGTAGCAATTGGAGGAGATTTTAACTTGGTTTTGGACTTGGATATGGATAAAAAGGGAGGCTTTGCTAAAACGCATACAGAATCAGTTAGAACTATGAACGATTTCTGTACTCAATTTGATTTACTAGACGCATGGAGAGACTTAAATCCAGACACTCACAGATATACCTGCGGTGCTGCAAACGGCCAGAAATTCAGTGCCGTTCAGATTTCTTTCTTATTACCGAAAGCTTAATGTGTAACATTACGTCCACTGATATCTCAACTGAGTATAAAACAGATCACTCCTTGATAGAAATCAAGATCACTACCCACTCTAACATGAAAGGCCCGGGCTTTTGGAAACTTAACACTTCACTCCTAACAGAAATTGATTCTGTAAATGAAATACGGGCTGCAATAAAAGACACTCAACAAGAGTACAAAAATGATAGTTCCGGACTTCTACTTTTTCTTGATTTCGAAAAAGCTTTTGACACAGTATAGTGACCCTTTCTTCAAAAACACTACAGCATTGTAATGTTGGTCCATCTGCCATGAACTGGATTCACCTTTTTCACATAACATAGAAAGTTGCATTATAAACAATGGGTGGTCTAGCGCTTTCTTCAAACTTGAAAGAGGGGTCAGACAAGGCTGTCCTCTCCTCCTTATCTCTTCATTCTCTTTGTAGAAATATTAGCTGAAGCAACCAGGAAAAACAAAAACATTAAGGGCATTACAATTCATGCACAAGGAATTAAAATCAGCCAAAATGCGGATGATACTACCCTCATTTTAAATGGATCGATCGTCTTCTATACAACTTCGTTACAGATATTAGACCTTTTTAGTGAAATGTATGGCCTCCGATTAAATAGCAAGAAAACAGAGGCTTTGTGGTTCGGCGCCAACATTGGAAAAAAAGCAATTTTCAACCTAGACAAAGACTTTAAATGGGTTAAAGACAAAGTTAAAGCATTAGGGGTATGGCTTTCAACCAACCCCGAAACTACTATAGAAGCTAACTATAGCGAAAATCTAATCAAAGTCTGAAATAGCTTAAGCTGCTGGGAGCTAAGCCGTCTATCCTTATTCGGAAAAATTACAGTTCTAAAAAGCCTAATTGCTTCTCAACTGGTTTGCATTTTGTTCTCTCTACCAACAAATCCACAATGCTATAAGAGAGATAAATAATATATTTTTAATTTTCTATGGGATGGCAAGGGAGGCAAAATAAAGCGCAACATAATGATCAGTGACTACGAGAATGGAGAGCTAAAAATGATTGATATGAAACGTTTAAACAAAGCTCTTAAAGCAGGCTGGATAAAGAAATACTTAGACACAGAACACCATGGAAAATAGAAACTTTTGTTTGACTTGGAATTATGTGTTTTGTGTGATGTACATGTTTTTTGTGAATGTTAACTTCAATTTAAATTGATTTACCTGAGAAAAGACTGCACAAAATAGTTTAAGAGTCCTTTGTATCCATATTTCCCCATCTGTATCAAATTATGATTTTTTTTATATGAAGCAGGTCCTATGGTAAATAAGTTGCCATATTGAGTAATTCAAATGAACTCAAAGCTGTTATGAGAACTTAACATTCTTACATTGAATAGAGCAGATAAGTATATGCAAATCCTTTTGAATACAGGTGTTTAAGCCTCCCAAGAGGGTCAATGCTATAATTTGGAAAAGAGGACCTTCTGTGGCTTTCACTTGCAACAATAAATTCTGTATTAAATTAAAGACTACAATACTTAGTAGGTGTCTATTTCTCTCTTTTTTATAGGATCATTTTGTAGGACTAGAGTGTTGAAGCATCGGAAAAAAAAATTTAGCTTGTCTGAAGCAGAGGAGTATTATGCATGAACTATTTTAAAAGTTCATTCTTCGCTAGTTTTTGGCCATGAGTGCGACCACATGGGAACGTGGTGTGGTACATGTTTCCTCCAGTACATTCTTGTGGCACGGCTAGTTCTTAAGGAAATAATTATGATGGCAATTATTGATACCTTTTTGTTATCAGACACAAGATAACACTCAACACAACACTCAGGATACTTTTTTTGATCGGGTAAAATTTTCCACATGAGAAATGTCAACAAATACACCATCTCTTCTTTGGCGGTATGAGTAGATGCGAGGTTTTTAATTCCAACATTACGATAATGATTGACTGAGTTTATCCATAGGAAGGATGGGCAAAGACAAAAGAGGAATTAGAAGAGGATGATGTTTAAGTTGCGAATGCGATGAATGCCAAGCACAAGGAGGGCTTCTTTGTGAATATCGTGGGCAACCCCCAGAAAAGTACTTGCACAAAGAAGAGCCATCAGAATCACCAGCAAAAACTATGCGAAGGACTGAACGATGAACCGTGCGATGAGCTCGGTGACAAGACGGAACAAGCAGCTCAACCTTGCACAGGTGAATTTAGTGTAGGTGATGACAGTGAAGTCAAAGGCGAGTTTGGCGCCGCTACAGTTTAAGTAGCTTAAGTTAATCTATTATGAATTTTTTCTCTTCTCCTGCGAAACTATGCCAGGGATTTTATTCGAGTTCATATGTGTATTGTGTAAATAGAGAAAATGCTTCTGTTAAAGCCAAAGCCATTACTTCGTGATATTAAACCAGGGGAGGATGGTGGTAAGATAAGTTGGTATCCAGAACCTCATCACGTGTTTACTAGGGTTACAAAAGGTAAGGTGGAAGAAATCAAAGAAACCTTTCAGTCCGTACTGTTCTAGAGCACCAGACACTAGCAGTTATACAAATATGTGTTCTGCTTGCACCTCAATTCCATCTTGTAAGTCGTTTAAAACGGACTGAGCCTTGCAATGAAGACAGAGAACAGGACCTTGCTTCAGTTCATAACAGTTTCCTAAGTCTGACTGAGCTGGTACAGAAGTAGTGGGATCAAAAAGCGAACCTTGACCAGAGCTATTTATTAATCAAGGATTTGCATTTGTGAATTTGCGTCAGAGGCCTCAGAGAAAAACTTCGCGAATTTGCAAGACGTGGCTCCACGAAGTCAATATGCCATAATCTGCAAAGAACAGCAGATGGCGGACTGCTTGACAAAAAGCAGACGTTGATAGGAGTGTTGACGATGATTGCAAAAAACGTCCACGTGCAAAAGAATGGGAGATGTTATCAGTCATCCTTCAAACTCTTTCTAGAGATCATATTGTTATGGGGTGAACTGCGGCTTGCTAATTTTGTAGCTTTAATCTTTTGTGGCCCTGAAGTGCATTCCATTTATAGATGGTGCAATCGAGTTAAGTGGTGGAATCTAAGAAGAACATTTGAAGCTTGCTAGTTGCTATGAAAACATTATGAAAATCCGTGGCTTGTCGTCAGTTCCTGTTCTCATTGGGCAAGTTACTTACAATGAAACGAAAGATGAGCTCCTTGGATTCTGTAGGGTCAGTGGTGACCAGCACAAGCGCCTTGAACGTGCCGGTTGTTTATGGTGAGGAAGGCTATACTACCATAACATCGGCATTTAAAAGCTACAAAATTGGTACAAACGCAAGAGCAATTATCTTGAATCCTCTTCATCCAAACCTACCTCGCCTATTTGTTAATCATACCCACATGTGATACGTTTGACTTGGTACAAAGGCTATATGAGGCTGAAATAGAGTCTGCTGTTGGTCTTTGATTGGCTAGAGTTCTGAGGGTGATTCCAGGAGGAGAAAGATAATGCTCCAGCTTGGTAACAGTGAAGTCACGTAGAACGAGTTTTGGCCAGTATCTGCTGACTTGGGATTCATGTTTACCTGCAGAAGAGAAGATCAGCCTAATGGAAGTTATGGATTTTGTGACCAATACTACATTCACAATCACAAGAAGCTACTGAATCCTCGTGACCACGCAACTCGAGTTTTGACTATGGGGCTGTACTCTTCCCACGTGAACCACCTCCAGCTAGTCCACAACACCTTTCCCTTAGATGGCTATGGCTTGGGAGCAAGTGATATTGAACGTTGAAACAGGCAGAACTGGGCATCTGCACAGAAACTGTCCCTCACTAAAGTGAGGGATTGTCTTGGAAGGTAGATGGATGGCAACTGTGGCAACCAGCGGCCTAATCCAACTTTACCTGGCACAAAGGCGTATCTGTTAATAGTGTGGATATATTATGCAGCTGTGTAGCTTCTCTCAATACAAATTATATCACACACTAGACCTATGTAGACGTCCTCATTTCATGCCACTTTGCTGATCTGCTGGTTTCCTACATGCAAGACAACTTCGTTCCCCAAGGATGCCATCTCGACCTCGCTGGTTCTGACATTCATGAAGATTTTTGGAGCAAGAACGGGCAGTGGGTGGGCAACCACCAAAACTACAACTTCCTTGATCTTCAAAGAAATTCTTCCAGATGATTAGGCTGGAACAGATCCCAGTCGATCCCTGTGCACAAGAGTTTGCAAAGTCTCAGCCAAAACAAGAAAGTATTTGGGCACGCCAATAACCAGACGGTTTTGCGAAAGCTCGTTTAGATGATTATTCCACACCTGAGTTGGTAAAATGATGGTAAAAAGATCGCACAGGGGCTGGCCCATTCCGTTGGTATGGCTCCTTATGATACTCGTGGTAATGAAGTGTCAAGTGATGATGGTGATGACGACAATGATGAAGATGGTGGTATTTGAGAAGGCGAATGGACAGAGGACAATGACTGGTTTTATCACCGTTCCAGTACCCAGGAAATCAATTTGAAAAGGGTAGAACTAGTGACTAAGCAGAGCACCATTCCAGCGGCGATAGTAGTAAGGCGGAGGGATTGGGGGGGGATTGGGGCCAGGGCAGCACGTGCAGGGTAGCGTGCGATAGGCACGCGCTGTGAGAGAAAAAAGATTTTAGTGTGAGTTCAAATCCCGGTTGGGGGGAAATTTTTTTTTTCGGCCAGAGGGGATCATGAGAAAAGTCATTTCGTGAGCATTGTGGTTGTTGTTTTGGTTTTTGGCTGGGACGCCGCGGGTTCGTCAAAGAAGAAGAAAGAGATCGATCGATCGAGTCGGCCAGCTTGAAACCCCCTCAAAAAAATATTTATTGGGTTGGCATTTTTTTCGAGTTCTCAGGAAAAAACAATACATTTCGTGTCAGTGGTATGACTGTATTTTCTTTGTTTGGTTTTGTAGATGACGTTAAGAAGAAGTCGAAGGGTTAGTCGAGGCATGCATAGCAGATCAAGAAAAAAGTGTCGGTTGATTTACTGTGCTTTTTTGGTTGGATTGATTTTACTGTAATAAAAAAAATATAAAGAGAATTGAAAAATAGGAGTGGAGATCGTGGTTTTTTAAAAACAGAAAATGGTAGTTATTTTTTTCCTATACCACAAGACAAAAATGTTTTCCCCTTTTTCATATATAAGATTTGGCGATTCTAAAGTAGAAATCGGGGTGAGGTAGATGCGCCTCTTTCGCTACACTCCATTTCTGTCTGCAGTTTCAGTTTGCCCTGGCTGAGAACTCCACCGTCTGAACTGATGTTTAGTCTTATGTTGCCAGATGATCCACATTCGGATGACGCCTCCTCACCCCACTTTTTTCCCATACCACAACGCAACGATGTTTTCTATATTTTCATATATTAGATGTGACGCTACTAGAGTAGAAATTGAGGTGGGTGGATGCATTCCTCTTTCACTACACGTTTCTTCCTCTTCTGAAGCTCCACTTCGTTGTCTTACCATGACAACACTGTCTCTGTATGTGGTCCGACGAAAAAGTGTGGAAGATGACCTGCCATTCTTCAGGTGTCCCCCACCTCACTTTTTTATCCCACAAAGCAAAGATGTTTTCTTCTTTTTAATATATAAGATGTAATGTTGCTAAAGTAGAAATCAGGGTGAGGGGATCCTTGTACACTTCATCCATTATGATCTATTCGTTCATCTTTCTCAATGTGTCTCAGAAGATGAAGAGTGTAAAGCTCATTTCACCTCATATTCACTACACCCTCTCGCCCCACTTTGTTTCATACGATTTTTTCGATAAAATGGATTCTACTTTTTGTTTTTAAGAACGCACGCTGAGTTTTTTCATAAAAATTAAAATGGAAGAACAAGATAATGGAGAGCTCAGGCTGTATTTTTTCACCTAGAGAGAAAAACTTTTTTTTCTGGCGGTAATATTGTGACTTTGAAAGGGGGAAAAAACGCGTTGTTGTACTTACATAGAAAAAAGGATGGACTAGTATTAAATTTGTCTGGTTATCAGAATAGAAGTTGCGATGTATAACGCGTGCTATTTTTTTCAAATCGGAAGGTCGATGGTTCAAACCTCAGCCTTTGTGTTTGAGTGAAAAAAGAAAAATTATTTTCCAATGTAGAAATGATTTTTTTTCATGTGGTAAAATGAATTCCAGTGTTTTGCTTTATCAATATCTTTGTTTTTTTATTGGTAACGAAATTTTTTCCCTCGAAAAAAATTTCAACATGACATCCCTTTTTCTCGGAAAAAATATACAGACGAAGATGACTCCATCCGATTTGGTTGAGTTCGTTTTTTCGGCTCACTCTGTTTTTCTTGTGTGGATATTTCATACTTACTGGGTTGATTCGCGGTGACATGACAACAAAAGGTCGAGTTGTCTTTTTTTTATAGACTATGGGTCCATTTGTTCACCATGGACCAAAAGAAGAGGTATGTTTCACACCTCTTTCACTACACTCTGTTTCAGACTGCAGTTCTCATGTTTGATACTAAAACAACAACCCAGGTGTACGTTTTCTAGAGACAGACCGTCTCTACTTTATGGGAGAAAGAAACATATGGAGATGCCGTTCTAACTGAGGGAAGTGCATGTGTGCGTGTTCTTCAATGCTCCAATACAGATCCGCGGCTTAAGAAAAAATGGGTGATTTTTGAGTGGGAAAAAAATGGACAATGTTTTTTAAGCATACGTGAGGGCAAGTTCAATGTTTTTTTAAAAAAATCTTTAATTTTTTTAATGCCAGAAGTCATTATTTCCCAAAGTTGGGTTGAGGTAGTCTTGCTTTTTCGCCCATTCCAACCATTGTCTTAAGGTGTTACATTTCACTGTGGCACAGTATCCTCTTTCGTGACGTCTGCAATCTTCTGGTGGTTCCATGTCAGGCTCGATAAACGCTTCAATTTTACAACCCCAATGTTCCAAATTGATGGCTTCCATTTCCAAGGTTTTCAGTGCCTCGTAAAAGACCTGCCCTCCTTTGCAAGCAGCCAGGGGTTGGTCTTCTGTCTTGTATTTGTCATACTACTGTTTTAAATCTTTTTCAAAACAAGAGTATGGTTTGGCTTCTTCGGTGGGATCATCTTCAAAAGCTAATCCATGCACGCGTCCCGTGGCGTAGGCCACGTTCAGTCTATCTCGACCTTTGTTTTTTTTCAGAGACATGGGCATTTTGTATTTGATGTTGCCGCACGTGCCTTCTTTGACTGAACTCCACTCCAGTCCATGGTTGTAGAATTGATGATCTGTTTAAATCTTGCTTTTTTTTTGGGACTGTCTTATCACATGCGACAAAATACCACCCACCACAGGTGCCATGATCCCAGCTGCCACGCCACCACCTAACACCCTCGCCGTGTTTTGTTGGGACGCCCAGGTAACCCTTGTTTAAACAGGTGACTGGTTTCAAATTTCACTTGTCTTCCCTTTTCCCCCAGAGATTGTTTGAGGGTGGGTCGAGGATGTCCTAAGCGCCAGCGAATCTGACGCGTCGTTTCCTTCCATCGCTCGTTGGTGACCCATCCGTCGTTGTAAGTCAGCTCTTTGTTGGATCCAGTTTGGACGGGATGGGCAATGGGTGCCTCCTCGTTGTCGTTGCCCACCCATTACTTGCGTCGACTTCTTTGCACAGGTTTTAATAGGTGAAGATTCGTCCACAAAGAGATGTGTTCGAAATCGAATGGCTTTGTCGCTTCGCGGATGATTGTCAATCAACAGGTAGCCGTAGGGTTTGGCTGTGGCTTTTCTATAGAGTTTCCAAAACGCTTGACTGTCTCCCATCCAACGATTGCCTAAAGCTTTGACATAATGGGTGTCGGCGGGATTTCGAAACAATACTGTGTAATGGTAATTGCGCTTTTGGGTAGCCTGTTCAGGACCTCCCAGATACAGGTTCTGCATCAACATGATAGCAAACAATTCCAAGTGGTGGGTGCCACGCGTTAGCAGTTTGGTGACTTGAGGGGATTGGACAGCTTCTTGCATCAGATTGTCCAGAATTAACATCCCCGGTCGTGCCAAGGGTGGAAACAGAGTTTTTAAGTCGTCAGGTAAGTTGGGATGAAAGATCACTTCCAATGTTTGAAAATTGTCAAAGATGGGTTGCCAATGGGAACCGTAACAATACACGATTTTTTAAAAGAACAGGGGGAACCATCAGCTCGTCGAAAGGGGGCATCGCGTACTAAACGGTAGAGCCACGTGGTTTTCTCACTCAGGGAGGGTCCCACAAGTTGCATGTTGCCAGGCACCTGCAAATGCGGGTCGTACAGACCCATCAGACATTGTTTTTTTTACACATGAATTTTAGTTTTCAAATGACATCTTTTATATTCTTTTTTGGAGCCTAATAACAATAACAACAATTTGAGGGCGTCCATTGGCTTGAAACAACTGGCTATGCTTCTGTGAAGATAAATCAAATAACTTGTGCATACGTTGAACGACAGTGGTGTCATTGTACAGGGCATCGGTGGGTGAGAAATAGTGTACAGTCTTTTGTAAAGGTGTCCCAAGACATCGGTGATACAGGTAGGACAGGACATAATCCCCACACACGTACGTGCTCCATTGTTGGAGGACCCGAGGGTTTTGTTGAAAGGCGTCAAAGCAATCCCAGCTGAGGTAGTAAGTGTCGGGTTTCATGGCATAACTGTCAGAGAACTCGCCTTGGTGGGGTCCCGACCAAAACAAGCCCACCCAATGTTGTCCTGGCAGGTCGATAGGATGGGTGTTGGCAATAGCACATAGCGGGTACGGGGCTTGGCATGGGACTTGATCGGCGCCGTACACATCCAAGAAATAGCGTCGAACAAATTCATCTTGTTGACAGATGTTGCATAACGTCCAGGTATGGTGCATAGTGTTTTTTACACACTACCTACGGGAATAGGGCCTTGCACGGTGCCACGGTTGTCCACTTCCAACAGATGTTCGTCTGTATTATAGAAAAACAGGGCTTGGAGGGTAGGATTGCCACTGCTAAATCGCAGGCGGATGTACACTAGCATGTGTAGCAAAGGGGTACTGGTTTCCCCACCACCTTGCACAGCGGTCAGGTCAAAGGGTACGATGAAGAAACCTTCATCAAAGGTATCGGGATCCAAGAGATAGGCATCTCGTTTGTTTTTGCCCGAAGCATTCAACAAAAGGTCATGGATCTCATACTTGTTGGTCAGATTCAAACTGGCTTTGGGGACGGGCACCCCATTGGCGGTACATTCCACGGACAAGCCATTCATCCGAGTAAAATTAAAAGGATTTTTTCCAAAATGACCTTGGTAAGGTTCGTCATCCACCAAGACCATCCAAAACAACCGCGGTGCTCTTCCTTGAAACACATCATTAAGATCTATTTGGGTCTGGTTGGCTGGCAGCTGATAGTTGTCACAGCGCATGCAGCAAAAAGGAAAGGTCAGGGGGTTGACCACACTGGTGACTTCCACTTGTTCTTCCATATACTTTACAATGCTTTCTCTAGGAACTCGGTAAAACACACGGATGAAACATTGAGAGACCAACACTTCAAAGGACACTTTGTCACTAGACGTGGCCGCATGTCCACCTCCACCATCTTTGTATTTACGTGCCATCAAAGCAAATTCAGGGGTATTGAATTCGATATCAAATTCCACTTTGGTGTTGGGTGGTACATTCTGTTCAATCTGAGTGAAATTGCTGGGAATGGGGGTGACGTCGAATTCGTATTCGCCTGTGGTATTCACCAAGTTCTGTTGGCGAGTGATGCCTGAGGCATTTTGGGTTGTGGCATCATCCAGCTTGCCACCCCATTTCTCCATTTGTCCTGCTATGTCTCGGTACCATCCTTGACGTTTCAGTTTGGTCATCTCGTCCCATGGGTCAGATTCCAACAGGGTTTCAAAATATTGTCGGTAGGCCAAATTAACCCCGGAAGCTGATTCAGTCTCGGCATTGTTGACTTTGCAACGCAATTGACGGATGCAACTGTACCCAAAGTTATTGACGGGCCCACTGATGAATTGGGTGGTGGTGTTGTGATAGGCTGGAGCTTTGGCATCGACCAGTTTAAACTTCACTTTCAAATGCAGTTCCATTTCCCGCGGACAGAAGGGGTAAGGCCGATCATTGATATGAAACTGCAAGGGGGTGGACGAATTTCGTCAAAGGTTTGATGTCTTCAAACTGCCATTTGTATTCGTTACCATTGATAGGTCGTTGAGGACGATAGTTGTAAGGTCCTCGGTCCTCCTTTAAACTCAAGGTCTTGGTGTCCACGGTGTTTGATGTGTGTCATTGTCTGTGAAAAAAGAACGTGTCACTTCTTTATATGCTTTTTCTTAGCGCAACCCTACCCGTGGTAGGGTTGCCGACATCGTGGTCCCATGCGTACTTGGGGTCCCGAAATCACGTCGGGTAACACCCCAATGCGTTGACCAGCTCGGCGAAACAATCGATTCAAGGTGGTCTGAGGATCCAATACCGACGAGCCTGTGATGTACTTGGATCGTTTCTTCTTGGAGCGACTTGGTCCACGTCCACGTTGAGCCGCTTTCTTTTTAAACCCCATCTTAATCAAATCCCCAATGGGTTCAATGATGGGTCCTAAAAATCCACCTTTCTGTTTACCGAACCCCTTTTGCTCGGCGAATAAAGAAGCTAAAAAGGGGAGGATGCCTCTTTCTTGATACAGATCGTTGCCTACTCGGTAAGTGTTCCCTCCAGCCCCTAGTTGCTCAAACCAGGATAACAAAGGTTGCACGCCACCTTTCTGAGTTTTCTTCTTCTTCTTTTTTTTTCAGGGGGGTGCTTCTTCTTCATCCTTCTGACAAAAGGATTGACGAAATCGTTTGGCAGCTTGACACACCACGTCTTTGCTCACCGAGGTAGCGCCTTGACCGACTAGAGCCCAGAGGGGGGACCTTCTTGGTAAGGAGGTGTGCTGTCCTTGTAGGTCTGACCCCCTGCTTGAAAGGTACGGTTGGTGGGACTCACGTCCACCCAGTTGTGGATGGTAAATCGTTTTTTCATCACCATGGTCTAATCATGGAAGG
This sequence comes from Siderastrea siderea, assembly GCA_964030785.1. Classification (NCBI taxonomy): domain Eukaryota; kingdom Metazoa; phylum Cnidaria; class Anthozoa; order Scleractinia; family Rhizangiidae; genus Siderastrea; species Siderastrea siderea. Next base: position 39,625,347 of record OZ034966.1, on the reverse strand, counting down.
AACGTTTGCAAAAATACAGCATGGCCGTCACTTCACCGCCTTGGAATGGAATGGGACGTCCTAAGTTGTCCCTTATATCAATTTTGATGTCGCGAAACTGCAACTGACTCAGGGGGTAAAAAATCAAGTGAGGGATGTACACATCTTCCAGGAGTTGTTTCTTGGTGTTTACCCCGTGGGTTAAGATGACTTTGGCCATCTACGATCCTATGTGGACCGGTTCGATGATGTCACAGTGCACGTAGATGTTTTGAAACGAGTTTTTCGAGATGGTGGCCCAGACACTGGTCTGACTGTGTTTGGCCATGGTATGACTGCGGGTCAATTCTACTTCAGAAGGTCGACCCTCAGCATCGCGTTGGGTGATTTCTACCGTAGGATGCCGTTGATCGGAGCGGTAGTAAAAGGGGACATTCCATGTCTCCCACTCCAAATAACCCAAGACGCACGCCAACCAGGCTGGCATGTAGACGGAGAACTCGGCTTTGGGAAACGTCCAGGTGTAAAATCCTTTACCATCCAATTCCACTTTCAGAGAGGCAAAGGACGCTTTGTCGTTCTGAGGGATGTTGGCTTCCATGACTCCCATCCAACCTTCCACCACGTCTTGGATGGTCACATAAGCACCCGCTGGAAGAAATGTGGTGGTGCAGGGAAATGTACGATTGTAATGCACCCGAAACTGCACTTGCCGATCTAGGATGCCACGTGTGGGGTAACAACAATTGCACTAAACCCACTTCCCAGGCAGAATCCAAGCTCCACATCTCGGGGAGACGTAGACAAAGCTCTGCGGGGTGGTTGCTAGGGAACACATCCTTTTGAGCATTGCTCTCTGTCACACGACGTCCGCCTTGAAAATTCATACCGAGGGAGGTTAAAGACGAGGTAGTGGGGCCGCGATGAAAATACAGCGATAAGCTGACCAGACCGGTTTAGAATGGAATGCCCCGATTGTCGGCGTTTCTTAAATGCACTCGCAGTTGATTCAAATGGTGGGTGGGAGCCGCCAAGGTGCGAAAATCCAGATGTTGGGGATGGTACTCACACGTTTGGCCATAGGTCTGACTGGGTAAGGGCACAGTACCCAAGACGTGACGTTGTCGACCTCCCGTTACACTCAATTCCACAATATCAAGTTCCACATAACATTTGCTGAAATCCACGTTAGACAAGACGATATCTTCTCCCAAGGGGGTCTGCAAGTTGGGTAAGACTTGCATACACCCCGTCACCGACGAGGCCCCCACCACTTTGTCTAAACCGTGTGCAAAGCGCATACTCTTGAGAGGTGCCACTTGCAATCCCCACCTGGTTCGAGGCTCACCAACGATAGGGGTGACGCCCCTCGCATGTGAGGAGTAAAGGGGCTGGGGTCTTGAATCCAGGCACCCATGTCAAAGACGGCTTTTTTTTCGAACATGAAATGAAGTCGTTCGATGGGGATGTTGAGATGGATGCGGATGACTCCTAATTGATAGTCTTCCTGAATAATACCCCCGTGGTCCAGGTCTAAGTGCGAAACCACCCAATTACCTTGGGTATTGTCACCGGTGCGAGCATAGACGGTCTTGTGAGCCACGATGCGGGTTTGGCCAGGACGGTTGGGATCAGGTTCGAGAAATCCCAGCCACAGAGCCAACGATTCCCCCAGGTCGTAATAACCATCGGCCCACATTTCGATAGCATAATGGGTGGTAGGGCGACTGGGACTGTCCTTGAGTGTCCAGATATACTTGACTCTATCAGCACCCATCAGCGTCAGTGTTGCATCATTGATGTATTGTTTGATTTGTGGAAACGTGGTAGGTAAACTACCAAAACCACGAGTGGAGAGATACGTATCGACAATGTCGTGGCGAAAATAATCCAGTTTAGGGTTGGTGGGAAAGTTCACGTCGGTGGTGCCGGGCGATTCCATGTGCAGTTGACCATAATGATGCGTGCCACCAGACAAGGTGGGAATAACGGGCACCTTGAACTTTTCGAACAAATCTTCCAACACTTGTCCTACGTGCGTAAAGTGTTTGTGAGGAGACAATTGTAAGGTACGTAAGGGTGGACCCACTTGAGACAAATCTGTGACATCATAGTGGAAATCTTGTGGTGATTTAAGAACGGCATTGCCATAGGAATGGTTGTAAACGAGACTCAAGAGAGCCACTTTCCAATCATCACTTAACGTCAAAGGCTTTTCGAGATCCTGACAAAATGCAGCCCGTACGGTGGTCACCCCAGGTTCTAGGCGATGCGTGCCTTGGTCGGCGCTGTTTAAGTACAAGACAAAATCGTGTTGGGCGGTCTCACTCATACTGTTTCAAAGCTCGGGTGGGAATCCACGAAGAATAACTGGGAGCCACCCCTTGCCAATTCTCTAAGACTTGACGCAATGGGCCAAGTCCCTTGTATTTAACCTTTTTCTTCACATGCCAGTGGTTGGGCCAAGGTTGCACTTTTTGTAGCTGGGGTTCGTAAAAGCGGCCTGGCACTTTTTCACCTTGCCATGTTTTCAACTTGTAATAATTGACACCGTCGTAGAGGGAACGATGGCGAGCGGTCACCACGTACACGTCTTGACTAAACGTCCCGCAATAACTCTGAGGTCCAAAGGCACCTCGCTTGACACGTTTGGAGGTATGTACAAAATCCCCCACTCGAAATTGGTAAGGTTTAAGAGGTGCAGTGGGTTTGTACAGACGACGCCCAATCACCGATGCATGGTCTGGGGTCACATCCGCCGGGGCCATCTGGGTGGACGAATGGATCCGGGTGTTGTATCGTTGCACAAGTTCCGGCAAGGCTTCCAGCTACTTGGGGGTGTTGTGAGCGGTCATGTACTTGTAGGTGAGTTCTTTCAAAGTGTGATTAAATCATTCGGCCACCGCTGCGTTGGGTTCCCCTCGGGTGGAATACTGGTGAATGTCATAGTCGTCCAACAATTGTTTGACATGCTTATTGTAAAATTCTTTTCCCTGATCGGTTTGTAGGTAGGTAGGGCGACAATCTGGTTGGGTTTCCAACACGTGCTGCAAAGCATCGCGGACGGCAGTGCCTCGTTTGCTTTTTAAGCCCACCACCCAAGCGTACTTGGACAAGACATCAATGATGGTTAAGAGATAACGGGTGCGTTTGTTGGTTGCAATCAATTTACGATCTTGCATTTCACCCAGATCCGCTTGCCAGGTACTATCCAAATTGGGATCGACCACCGTTTTGGAACGAGGAAACCGCACGCGGCGTGGACGATGTAACGTATAGGTCGGTTCTCCTTGCAAATAGCGCAAAGCGGTTTTATGAGGGATGCCGAGGGAATGGCTGGCCTTCAAGAGAGATTGGGTGTTCCCACTAAGGGCGTAGGGACTGTCTTACCCTAGATACAAGTATTCTAATGACGAGGATGGTGACGACGCTTTCATGACACTGATTTTCAAATACAATAACATGTTTTAATGCAAATCATGGTTTTTATATGCTTTTTCCTTGTCTAGCAAAGATAAATGTGTCGCGTTCAAACTTGGTGGGGCACGAGGATTGCTACGATCCACACTGTCACCTTCCACCGCCACATACTTGAAACGAGCGCAATACTTTTGACAACAGGCATCGGGTAAAGGTGGTGTAAAGTCTGTGATGGTGTCGTCCAAGGTTTGCATCTTGACCAGAAAGGTATCTTTGTCAAACGGAAGGCCTCGCACGTAATTGCGTAGTTCAGTCAGGGTCTTGGCATAGGTGGTGAAAGCAAAATGACACGTCCATTTTGATAGGAAATTTCTTAAAATCGTTCCATCCTTTCAGAGCCACACCCAAGGCAGACAAACAGGTGACCCACAGACTGTCCTCCATCAGTGAACCGACCACCATACCAACGGCCGTCACCACCAGGGCATTCAACAAAGCGTGAAGCCACTTGAAATAAAAGTACCTTTGACGGTAACACCACCGTTGAGAATGACAGAACGTATACAAGGAATCTAATTCGTACAAGAGGTCGGGTTCCACCGCAGCTGTTTCCAAACAGGTGCCCTCCAAGAGGGACACAGGGGTACGGGAAGGAGGTGGCATGGTTCTTCTTCTTCTTTTTGGGATTGCAATGGTCTTCCTTAAATGTCTTTTTTGGGGTCCTTCAAGGGTTGTGATGGTTCCGACGAAGGTTCTGGAGGGGGTGTTGGTGGTGGTAGCACCATGTCCACGGTATGTTTTCGTTTGGTATTCTTGGGTTTGGGTTCCTTCACCACCCCTACTTTTTTTCCTATCAGGTTGTCTTCTCCATGCGACAGGTACTCATGTTTCTTGGGAAAGGCCACATAAAAATCATCAGGCCATTGGACCCCCAATTCCCTTGTAGGCGTATTCAAATTGACCCCACGCTTGTTGCAATTCCATGGTTTTCATCGATAAGAGTCCTATGGAGATCATCAACTGAGTTTGGGCGATCAGACTCAATTGAGGGGAACCGGACACAATGATATTGGTCATCCGATTACTAAACTGCAGCGAATTGTAACCCAAATTATTCATCAAGTTTTGCAAGTGAAGCTCTTCTTTACCACGGAGCTCCATCATACACGTCTGTTCTCGACTGCATCTAGGGTGCAAATGAAGGAAAGGGACTGAGAGGCGGGTTTTTATGGGTGTGGGCGACCCAAAAGAGATGACAGAGACCTAGGTTTTTTTCAAACAACTTTTTTTTATTGACACGAGGGTGTGGTGGATAGCACATGTCGCTCTGTGGATCAACAACAGGTTTTCTTGTAAGCATATGTACACTGTTCATAGCAGGAGGGTCTACACCCCTCAGTTCTCTCCAAATTGAGCTACACGTGATCGGTTCCTTCGTAATAGGTTTCGTCTTCATCTGTTTCGAATTCTTCGTAACGATGAATAGGACCTTTGGCGATGATCATAGCGTAAATTCCTCGTGTGAAAGACATTGGAAAATAGTTGAGAACAGTTTCAATATAATAAGGCATGTTAGTTTTTAGTTTGAAGATGAGCTTCGAAATTTATAACCATAGGGATATGATTGAAAGGTGTCAGGATCCAAGACACGTTTGTCAAAGGCCAATTTGTAATTCTTGGTTTGACGGATGGTTTGAAGGGTTTTGCTTTCTGCCACGCGTTGAATCTTGTGTGGATTGGTGAGTGGAATGATGATAAAATGAGATCTTTCATGACACCAAAGTTTAGGGTTGTCTGCGAACGTTGAGTGTGAATTCCCTCACTTTGCATTCTGTCTTGCCATGGTGTGTTTGATAGGTCCACATTTCGATCACGTGATAACCGAGTTGACACATTTGTTGGGTTCGTTCAGTTGTGGCTTGTCGTACATCATGCATGGTTTTTCCTTCATGGTAAGGATGATTTTGCATGCGATTGGGAAAATGGGTGACAAACCCATTGTAAAAACACCCATGAAATTCGTACACAGTTCGCGTGCTGGCGACCTAGCCATCCACCAGAAAGTGTTTGAGAGGTCCACAATCCAACAGATGTTTGCCTTGATTTCCGGCATGCGCAATGTGCAGGGCGGCGGCGGCAGCGGCGGGTGCGTGATCATTGCGTCTTAGTTTTTCCTCTTGGTAGTATCGCCATTCTAAGGTGACGCATGATTGGTTGTGCGTTGGGCGCCATCCGTGTGAAGGTTGAACAGCAATGGTGTTTTGGGGCATACAGTTGCGTCGGTAGGCCACGCCACATGCTTGTGCAATGGTAATACAGTTGAGCATGTTATTGAAACCAGCCACTTCTTTACAGTTCTTCTGGAACTGCATACAACCTTCTTTGAGCAGCCTTACACCTGACTGGCAGTAAGCTGAAAGTGAAAGATGGTGCGCTTTTCGACTTGCTCGTTGTACCATGTTTCAAATTCTTTTTTTCTTTTGGGTGACATCCCGTCCGGATCATAGTATTCTTTCTCAGGCATGTAGCCTACATACATCTCATTTTCTTTTTTGTTAAAAAATGAGGGAAGAACCCTTTCTTTATTTCTGTTAATCCAAACGTATCAGGGAATTCAGCTAGCGCCACTGGCAAGAAATTGAGCGAATTGATAAACCTGATTTGCGGAATGGACAAGGTGAGAATCTTGGCACCATTGACAATGTGCTTGAGTTGCGTGATGATCATGTAACCATCGTACCCTTTGAAATTATGAGCCACCACGATCAATTGTTGTGCCCCGGCTTGGTGGGATAAATGATAGCAGCATTGTAAAAAGTTGCTCACACACGATTCGCCCCAGAACGTATACTGTTGGTTGTTCCGATCTGTTTCAGCACAAAGTAGATTTGCGACATGATTCTTGTCGTCTTGGTGCGCTTCTATATCGAAGTAAACAAACACGGTACTTTCGTCTTCCTCGTCCACGTACTCGTTTTCATCTTGCTCTTCTTCATCTTCTTCGTCTTCCTCGTCTTGTTCTCCTCTCCTTTTTTTTCTTTTTCTTCTTGATGGGTTGAATGAAACATTTGTGTTGTTTTCAAGTTACACACTTTGTGACAACAAGGACACTCTCGCTCGCCGCAACGATGTTCTTTGATTTTTTGTAAATTGTAACTGAAGTGACAAATGGAACATACGCAATGGCTACAGCACACTGAATTACGTTGGTTGTGGTTGGAGTCTTGACCCGAACTGGTTTTTGTCATGTGGTTGACTTGGCAGGTAATGCCAAAGAATTTACCATCACAATGCGTGCAATAAATAGTGGCAGGGCCTTCTTTTTTAAAAAGTTCAAAATCCGGACAATCTGTTTGATGGCAACACCAACATTTCACTCCAACACACCAATGCTCAGTTATATTGTCATGGTGGAAACCTTTCTCGCATTTCAAACAATAATACACTTTGTTGAAGAAGGCAGGAAGCGAGGTGACCACGTCAAAATGGCTGTTGTGCGATAGTAAAATTAATTGTTTGTCAGTTTCGGGTCCTTTATGCACAATGCCATGTCCATCTTCAGCACTGACTATCACAATTTGATAATCTGACAAAACAATTTGCAACAGTGGAATGGCTTGCAAGGGAGTGGGTTGATCCGTTGGCACACAAGCTTCTTCTTGCAGAGCTTGGGTGCGTATCTTTTGAATGGGACATCCACGTTTGATATTTTCATAATCTGGATGATTGTGCATGCAAGCTTTAGCGACGACCAAGGCACGCGCACAGCAGAGATGGTCTTTGTTCTTGATTTGGATGATGGACCGTTTATTCTTGAGAAAGTTGGGGTAACTATCGGTTCCAAAACGCCACATTTGCTTGCCACTTACTGGTTCCGGCATGGTAATGTGAGTGACATCAAGCTGCAAACTGTCATCGACTTCAAAGTTTTCGTTGGAGCTGAGTATTTTTGAGATCTGATCCAAAATTCTTTGTGCTCCGGAGAGCGGATCCCGCCAATCGCCGACGGTGACATTAGCACAGGTATGTGCGGATTGCAATAGGTTTGAACTCAAATAAATCTGAATTCGGTCGTGATCAGGAATCGTCTCTGTCAAGTCTTCAATGACATTCGCCAAGCCTTGACCGAACGCCATACGATGTTTCTGTGGCCTTGCCGAAAAGAGTCTTCTGGATTTTCCATGTGCAGATGGTAACTGGTGCATCTAATTTCGTAGCGGCACGCATTGTGTTAAGGAAATTGCACACGTCTAAAACGGTAGTGACCTTTTCAATTGGGTAACACACCGCCTTGTTGTTCGTTTTCCCACGTGTCCACGTACTCGTTTAAATCATCATCCGACTCTGTGTTTGGTTCCATGACCAGAAGAGAATGAAAAAATCCTGGTGTGTTCGCGCTTTTTATACCCTACCATGATATCATTTCTTTTCATACCCCAACCATGACATCATTCTTTTTTTGAGTGTCACCTTCCTATTAGTTGTTTGAAATGTGTGTCGCCTGCTGATTGGCTCACCTAAGTGATGTGACAGATTTGACAGATGGGTAAGCACTAGATCTATGACAGTTGTTTTGAAGCCGGCTGTGAAACAAGGGACGAATGTATTTTTCCAGGTAATCGGAAAATTACTTGCGAAGCATATTTTTGGTCCGCGCAAGGACACCTTGGTTTGGCAGCATGAAAAACCTATTTTTCCACAGATTTATTCAACGCTTTACCCCAACAACCTCGGCTTTACAAACAACACGATGACAGCTGAGATTTCAGCGAAAAAAGTTGGAGATTTTTTGTCTGTAAAAGCTGCCGAATTGATCTTTGAAAACAGCGAAAGTTTAACACGAGGAAAGTGTTTTATTACTGCCGGCTAAAGATATTTGTTTAAGTGTTTAGCATTTTTTCCTCAACAACAAACTTTTAGAAGAAAAAAGTCTTTATACTCTTTTTGTTTGCTAGTTTGTTTTTTGAAATTGATCTATTTTTTTGTTGCCTCGAAAAAAATTTGAAAACCAAAGCGGTTCTGTTTAGCTTGCAATTTTTCCCATTCCCCGCATTCTTGTTGTGAAAAAAACCTTTTCTACCCGAAAGAATATTTTATTTCTTTATTTTTTACCCTCTCTGTATTTTTTACTCTCTCAGTCCAAGGATGTACTGACTGTAAAGCGGTGAGACAAACGCGATGAAAACTTGTATTTTCGCCAAGAAGAAAGCGGACGACTTTTGAAAACAACAAGCAAGGTGAGTATCGTTTTTTTACTGCCAGCTAAAAAATACTTTGTTTTAGTGTTTGGCCTTTTTTCACAAAAACAAACTTCAGATCAAAACACAGCGTGTTTTAGTACTCTTTTGTTTTTCAAATGGATCTATTTTTTGTCGCTTCAAAAAAAAACTTTGCGAGCCATCAGTTCTTTCCAGCTCACAATTTTTTTCCATTCCCCGCGTTGTGAAAAAATCATTTTCACTATACCAGAAAACATTCATTCTTATTTTTGTTTTGCTCTATATTTTAGAATCCAACAATGTGTTGACTGTAACGCGGTGAGACGAGCAAGAGTAAAAACCTTTTTCCAAGAAGAAAACCGATTGGCGCCATGTTGAATTTTTTTCCAGAAAAAACCCGGCACAGAACTCCATGGAAGAAAAGAATTACCATCAAGATAAAAAAGCCATGACGGAGTCCACAGGCTACCTTGACATGAATGAAAACTGTGTCATCCAAGTGAAACCAACAAGAAAAGCCCCAGGGGCATTACCCCGCCGTTCCCCCCTCCCCTCGGGGTGTAAAAGATGTTATGGTCACTCAAGATACACGCTCTAGCCTGTGTAGCAAAAGACGCAACGAGTATGATTGGTCGAGCAAAAACCGGAAGTCTGGGGCAAGTGACCACTAAAAAATGGAAAATAATAAAAAAACGGGTATTACTAGACCCCGTCCTGACGGCGGGGTAATAAACAATAAAATATTTTTTGAGGGGGTTTCAAGCTGGCTGGCTCGATCGATCGATCTCTTTCTTCTTCTTCGACGAACCTGCGGTATCCCAGCCAAAAAACAAAACAACAACCACAACGCTCACAAAATGACTTTTCTCATGATCCCCTCTGGCCGAAAAAAAATTTTCTAGCCTCAAAAACAAGAAAAAATTTCTCCCTGGCTGGGATTCGAACTCACACTAAAATCTTTTTTCCCCCACAGTGCGCGATGAGCACGCACTATCCTCACGTGCGCTGCCCTGGCCCCAATCCGTGCGCGCGCATGCTCGCCGCCGCCGATGCATGCTCTTTTCCACTGCTGGTCCACGGTTTCCCAAACCAATTCACGTGATCTCTTCCGTTCCGACCACATTCCATTCTGATGACGTCACGACTTTGGAATGTTTAGGGGTGGGTCTTTTCGATACAACATCCTATATCAACGGTCCTTACTATTGCGATGAAGATGACACAACAAATAGTGCCACCTGTCTTTCAAGTAATGTATTAGAATTCTACAGTTCTACATATCAGTATGCATAATAGTGAACTGGGCGTAGTCGAAGTCACTGTTAATTTAAAAAAAAATTAACTTCCATTTTTAAAGCAAGGTGGACAATGATGTGTATATCATTCTGACAAAAAACCGAAACAGACTTTTAGCACTTTCTATAGAGATAACAGGTACAATGGGTGACTTTCATCAAGTCCATGTCAACTCACGGGCCTTATCTGTGCATTCTATTTCTTGTTTATGTTTTTGTGGTTGTTTTTTTTCTTAGATCATCTTCAAGCTTTCGCAAGACGAGAAGAAAATGACAGCCCTTTGCTAGCGAACAACCAGCACCTGGAAGATGTCGATGATGTAGGTGTTACCAGAAAACACAGCCCAAGCGTTACTGTCCCAGTGAGTGGGCGGCAAATGTACAAGGTTTCTCTTTTATCACTCCTTAACCAAGATCCAAATTTGTCACACAACAGGTACGTCAAATACTAATTAAAGAACTATGATCTGCCAAAAAGGAAACCTTAAAGATTTTTATTAAAACACGGGAGAAGAAAAATGCACAGTAGGATGACAAAATTCAACGTCCAAAAACAACTGCACAGTCCCGACTGAAGTACCCCGGACAAATACCTTTTGTAAAGTTCTACATTTTCTATATTTTCCTAAGCGAATTTCGGGATTGTAAGGTATGAACGTTTATAACGTAGTATCTATTATGATTTCTTCTTATAGACTAAAATGGGTTCGCAAGAGGAGTATAACTCCGAGGAACAGCCAAGAGTGCATGGAGGTGGACAGGCTGCTCTGTTCGAGGACTATGCAGTGCTTGATAGACCAAACAACTGCTTCAGGCTAGGAAACCTTGGTCGCCTTGTCTTCTCAGGCAACCACCGTCCTGTGCAGTATAGACAGCCCGTTTCATAGAGGACCCCAAAAAGGACAACATCATGGCATTCCTTCAATTGTACGTCCCAGTAAATCAGGCCAGTGTTGAACTTAGAGGAATCTATCAGTTGAAATCGTCGGGGCCAAAGTCATTCCATTTATCGAATTTTTAACTCACGTAAATCTCTCCATTGCAGAGAGCAACAGATTAGAAATAGCCAATGAAGAGCTGTCGGTGATTGAAAGCGATGTGGCTAAATTACTTCAACCTTTACCAAGACGGCATAACAGAGATAGATCAGGAAACAACTCAGGCTCACAGTTTGCATTGGATGACGAGATTGCTAGGATAGTGGTTTATGGAGCCGGTCCGGAATCCCCACAAGTGAATGCAGATGGCCTAAGAAGGTCACCCAGGACAAAGAACAAGGATGGCGGTCATTTTTAACTCCTAAATCTTGACTTGAGCACTTTAGAACTTTAGAAGTTCCTTCTGCTTAGAGGTTTTTGTAATTTAGACCTACAGGTTTGGCAATTTTGCGTTTTTGTTACAAGAGTGTGCAAATGTTCCACGGTTGTTATTTGATTAGTTACTCAAGTGAGGAGTGTGATATCGGCTCTAATTTCATGTATTTTGAAAGTAACATTGTGTCAGGAAACAACGCATGCTTTAAGAGAATAACGTCACATAGTAGTTTTTGCGTTCTTAAATTTTACTATGGCAAAACGTTTTAAGTTTGTTTATACATTACTAGATAAAATGATTAGTTTTGGTATGTTACTTTGGCCTTACGAAAGCACTTTACTAGACCGACTATAAGGTGTTCACTGCTTGATGCATAGCAAGTTAATGGCGTAAAAAGCTCAATCATTCCATGATGCTGTAAGTAGATTTGTAATTGCCAATGCATTGAAACACAGGAAAAAACAAGTGTACCATTATTACATTATAGTCTTCAACAGGTTATGATTTTGGGTTAAATGTCTTACACAGGGTGTGAAAAATCTGTATTCTGTCTTAAACGGGGTAAGAAGATCAGAGATTTGTGTTTTAAACAGGGTCAAGGTTTGAGCACCCGGGCCGCACCTCCCTAACCCAATCATCTGTTGAGTACCCTTCTCCGGGCATGACAGTCAAATAAATGTCTATCTCAAAGGTTACAGCTAGACAAATGCTTGAGAATGAAGATTTGGGTAGGGTTATTTTGAGCAACGTGTCACTAGACACTGTTGTTAACCGTATCAAGTATGAAAGACGCCTCAAGCATTGAGCTAAGGAGACTTTTCTCCTAAAAAGGTGCGTTAGAAAGTGGAAAAACTGCTTTTTTTAATCAATGGAAGGACAAAATCCTACACAAAGGCAGCTTTGTAACGAGTTACATGTACACATTATCTGAACAAGGTAGTTATAACAACATTATAGTACCACTGCTCAGAAATAAGGTACAGTGGTTTAATACCATGGCAACAGTCGAAAAGCATGTGTAACAAACACATCCTTTGGCTTGTGGTGCTCATTTCCAAAAGTAGGGATTGTCATGGCCTCAAGCGGGGGGAGCCTTGGAGCCCCAAAAGTTTTGCTGTGGAGCCCAGAGCCCAAAGCCTTTTACTAATTGGAGCCCAGACAAAAGTAAAGGTTCCTGCTTAATGGGGCCCTAGAGAACAGGCCTGGAGCCGTGAGCCCCTTTGGGACCCTGCATTGTCTTGACTAAGGACGTACAACTTCACGTGGTGACAGTCATCCTTTCAGATCTGTCTTCTCAGTCTTTCTCCTAGGGCCTTATCCAAATGTTGTTTAACTTTGCAGACTTTTAGGTTTGCAAATCTCGTCATTTGGCATGTAGAACATGCACAGTAGACCACATGACTTGGTACAGACAATTTTAAGCATAATGGGGAACAGTTCATTTCCATTTATTTATTTATTTTTTATCGCGCTAACACTGCATACACACAAACAAGGAGTACAGCAAAATTACTAGAAAAAAATATGGCAATAGAAAAGCTAAATGAACAGAGAGCATTACAGTCGACAAAAAACCAAATAAGCCAATAAACGATGCAAAGAAAAAAGAACGTAAGAAGGACAAGGACACACATAAATTTAAAACTAAGAGACAAAAAAAGTACATTGATAAACAATAATGACGTAACAGCTATTTTAAAATGTATTCCTTTGCGTATGTGGTAATGTGCCGATGTATGAAAATTTCGCTCTACTTCAGATGCTACGACTAAACTATTTGCCTTCTAAAAGGCCAAATAACGTTCTTTCTTTATGCAGTTCAGTAGATGCAATAAACAGTAAATAAAAGTCTCCTTTATCTCTTATGAATCTCTAGCCATTTCGCCTGTCATCTTCTTGAGGTGTTCATCGCTTACTACTTTTGGATTGCCCTTCTCGTCCAGGTACTTTAGGGTAGCGGGGTAGGCAATAAGTACTTTTCTATCTTGCCCAAGCTTCTTTTGTAAGTGCTTCTTGTAGGGAACAAGAGCCTTTCGTCGGTGTTGTGTATTCTTCGTGTAGTCAGGTCCTATGCCAATTACATTTCCACGAAAAGGATTATCCTTTTCCTAGAGAGGATCTTGACTTTGTGGGTATATCGTAAGAAGGCTACGTGAATTGGTCTTGGTTGTTTCATGCTGTTATTAAGCGGGTGCGTCGGCGTTTGATGGGCCCGTTCGATCTCAACTTGTTCCATCTCCAGCCCCATGTGACTAACAATAAAGTTTTGGATATATTCTGCGCAGTTTTGACCTTCTGCTTTTTCCGGGACATTGTAGAATACCAGGTTGTTTCTTCGAGACCTGTTGCGTAACTCTTCAACTTCACTTTCTAGCATTTGAAGCTTTTCGAAGTCTGCCTTCTTCTCAATATCTTGCTTCATTTCCACCTCGGTATTAACCGAATTTAGGCCCTTTTCCAAATCTGCGACTTTTCCTTTTATGCTGGTCATATCATTTTCTATCCTAACCAACTGCTCCTCAATTCTGTCTGTCGATTAGTTCAGCTTTTCCAGTTTGTTCTGGATGTCTTTTAAGATGGCATCGTTGGCATCCACGTGGCATAAGTTTTCTTCTTCTGAGCTAAAGACCTGCGTTCTCTTCTCGCTCGGTTTTGGCGGCATGATATTTCCATTTTAAGATAGAGTCGGCAGCAAAGAAGTGGGCCCGTTTTAGGCGAAATTTATCGTTCCAAAGGGAGCTTATGTCGGAGTGCTAAAATTCACGTCTACTCCATCATACCTACTCTCTTTGAACATGAAATACAAATATGCCTCAAACGAAACAGGAAATCGAGTTATACCTACTTGTAGGTAAAGATTGAAGTTTAAAAACGCTGGTGTCTTTTTGAGATCGACGTAGCCATAGCGACATATTGACGTCATTGCTAGTTTTACTTTTTCTTGATTTGTAAGACATCCAGACATTTGTTTTTAGAGCTACTTATAGGACTTGTAGTTCATATAATTGTCTTCAGTTGTACCGATTTTAAACATTTTGTATGAGAGCGTTTTTGACAGATAATAATTGATTGAAGTTTTAAGCTGCTGCTAACAAACGAATTGTAAACATTTCTTTTCCCATTTCTCAAACTGACATTTATCTTAACCGTGGAAAAAAAGCTTTGGCCTCAAATTGTTTCTAGAGCAAATTACAATATGTGAGTTCCAACGCATACTAATAAGTGAGAAGTCATGGCACACAGCGAAGGAGAAGGGGTAATTGAATGACGCAAACCAGTCCATTCCAGAAAGTTGGTCTTTTCTAAGTGTTTTTCAACTAATTTGTAAGAATTGGTATTATTGAGGTCAAATCGCAGGTCTCTTGTAGTTTGGATTCCATAGTGAAAATACTTTTTATAAAATACTGGTTTATTATTGATTCTGATTTCCTGGTTATTCCAAATAATGTATTCCCATCTGTTGTCAACTGCATTGTCTTCGCGAAACTGAGACCACCATTCCAATAGTTCTAAGTAGAACTGCGAATTAATATTGAGATCTTTAATGTTGTAGTGACAACTGAAAAGAGCCAAGCCACCTGTTTCTTTTAAGAGATAGTTTAAGTAATTTTTCCATGCTCCCGAGTTTTCACCAAAAATCTTTTGAGCTAGAAGAGGCAGAGAGATTTAATCATGCTTTCAATATCAACCATGTTAAGACCTCCACCTTCATAATTATTAATTACAGATACTCTGGTCACTTTATCTTTACCCTTCCATAAAAACTTGTAAATCAAACGGTTCAGTTCTTTAATAATATTTTTGGGTGTAGGCAACACAGAGGATAGGTATACAATTTTTGGAAGGAGCAGAGTTTTAATTATGGTAACTTTTCCATAGAGAGATAGCCCCCTGGACGACAAATATTGATCAACTTTTTTATGTCGTCAAGTTTGTTGGAAAAGTTTTTCAGGTAGAACAATTTTTTGTCATATGAGAAGAAGACTCTGAGGGCTTTTATTGGATCTTGAGGCCATTAAATACCGAAGGGTTTCATTTCACTATCTTTCAGCGTGCCTATCCACATCCCCTCCATCTTTGATCTATTTATTTCCAAACCTGACAACTTTTTAAATTCGTCTAACAGCTGAAAGAGTCTGTGTGCCGATTCTATATTAGAAAGAACTGCAGTTGTATCATCAGCGTATTGGAGGAGTTTAGTTTCCTGTTGTTCAATTGCAATCCCTTTTATTTCCACATTATCCCTGACTGCAATTGCTAATATCTCTACAGCTAGAAGAAAAAGATAAGGTGACAAAGGGTCGCCTTGTCTGACACCGCGATTGAGATAAAAATATTCTGACGGAAGACAGGCCGTTATTAATCACACAACTTTGAATATTCTTATAAAAAGTCTTTATCCAACATTTGAATTCGGGACCGAAATTGAATGCATCCAGACAATGAAACAAGAAATTCCACTCTAAAGAGTCGAAGGCTTTTGGGAAATCAATAAATATCAACAGGCCAGGTACATTATTCTTTTCTGTAAACTCCATGATGTCAAAAATAGACCTGATCGTCTCACCGCTATAGCGGTCTTTAACGTAACCGCTTTGATTGCAATGAATGATATGCGGCAGAATATTTTTTATTCTTGTGGCAATTACTTTCGAGATTATTTTAGCATCTACATTGACGAGAGAGATAGGCCTCCAATTTTCTATGCACGTACGATCTTTATCTTTTTTTTCAATCAAAGTAATGACAGCTTGTCTCTGGGAATTGGACATTTCTTCCTTTTTAAAGGACTCATTTACACAATTAATAAAAGGTTCGCAAATAAGATTCCAGCATTTCTTATAAAATTCAATTGGTATTCCATCGTTTTCCGGAGACTTATTATTCTGAAAAGTTTCCAAGATCTCACTACATTCTTCAGCTGTAATTCCGCCTTCACATGATTGCTTTTGTTCTTCAGATAATTGGGGAATGTTCAAATCATTTAGAAACGACTTTACACAATCAGAGTCTTGCTTTTGTTTGGTATAAGTTCTGATAAAATTCCTTTTCTTCTGATAGTATACGATATGGATCAGTTGTTATAACACTGCTTATTGACAACTTTCTAATATGTGTTTTGACATGGTTTCTCTTTTCCAAATTCAGAAAGTATTTAGTACTTCGTTCACCGTGCTCATGCCAGCGGGCTCTCGCACGTACGATGATTCCATTTGTTTTCTCTTCATAAAGCAATTCTAACTTCTCTTTGATTTCATTTAAAGGCGATCTATTTAAATCATTAGGATTGTTTTCATAAAGCCTGGTTGCTTCTTCGTATTCTTGTTGAAACAACTTTTCTTTTTGGTTTCTTTTCTTGGCCTTCTCTTTAGAGTATTTAATTGCGTGCATTCTGATATTTTATTTGACCCAATCCCAAACGCAGCGTTTGTCAGATAATTGATTTTCACCCTCAGACGTCCATCGAGGTATATTGGCACCCAAATATTTTAAGTATTCTTCGTCATCTAACAGAGAAGCATTCATTTTCCACATTCCAGGGTCTTTTGCTTCTCCAATTCTACCGAAGACTATGCTAATAGCCGCGTGATCAGTTCTTATTGCAGGAATAATATCAGTTGAGTCGACAAAATCGCAGAGATTATTAGAAATTAGCCAGAAATCTAAACGACATAATATTGCGGGGGACTTTTGGCTCCATGTGTAACTTTTTGTCAGAGGATGTTTGACCCTCCAAATATCAACAAGATCTAGCTCGTTTTGCAAGGTTTCTATACTCTCCACGACCGATTTCCTTAGGATCATTATTCCACCTCGCTTATCTAGAATTGGGTTTAAAGGACAATTGAAGTCTCCACCTAGAATAATGTTTTCTTCAGAATCTAAATTTTCGATTTGAAGCAAAGTGTGCAATTTTCTAAAAAAATCTTTGTTTGGTGCGTAAATGTTCACGAGTACATACACTTTATCATCAACTTGAACTTTTGAGATAATAAAGCGCCCCAAGGGGTCTGCAGTTGTAGAAAGTTCCGTGCAATTAGCTTTGTTACTTATCAGAATTGCGGTCCGACATGAGTTGGGACTACCATGTGAAAAAAGCATTTTACCACCCCATTCATTTTTCCATTGTTTTTCAGATGCTAAAACCGAGTGTGTTTCTTGTAGGAAAATTACATCTGCATTCTTTCGGCGACACCAGGTGAAAATTGTGCGTCTCTCCTTAAAATTACTGATGCCTCTTACATTTAGAGAAACAATTTTCAAATTACCTACCGGAATTTAGCTTACATAAACAACGATTTCCCAACCGGTTAAGTTTAATCGTTCTGAGTAAGCTAAGGTTCGAAGAAATTAAGAACCGTAATAAGTATATACTTGGTTCTTCTATAGAAGATGTGAAAGCAAATTTTGTAAGATCTAAATACGAACATGCGATATTGGTACGGACAGAATTATAATAAAGGTACACATACAAACAAAAATACATGTAATCCACCTCTGAGAATGAAAGATGGAAATAAGAACACTCCACCTAACATTCCTACTGGAGCTCCGTTCTTTACCCGCTAGTGAGATGTTGGATTAATTCAAAACAACTCAAAATATCATGTGTTTTGAGATGAAAATCGGTCATAAAGTTATGACAATTCAGTGTCTCATAAGGATATTATTCTGGAATAAGTTCCCATTAATTTTCAGTAAATCCGGCTTGCTTGGATGAAAAAAGGCTGTCTTACCTGCCTCTTTGGCGGCTTTGAATTTTGGCATTTGGCGGCGCCTTAATCTTGAATAGATTTAGGAAAGTCTGGATAAATGCGTATCAACTCATGACGAAGCGATCTTCCAAGCTTTGAGATTCTCTGCCTATCTTTGAATTGAAGAAATCGGGCTATTATCACTCTAGGGCCTTTAGCATTTCTCTTGCCCAGGCGGTGCACTCTGAAACTCAATTTCTTTAGGATTCTCAACCTTTAAGACATTAGCCATAAACTCTTGCAACACCGCTGCTGTATCTTCGTAATTTCCCTCTTCTGCCGAAGCTTCATTTATACCTTCAAACAGTAGATTTTCACGTCGGGAGTACACTTCATATGCCATTTCTTTATTTAGGCGTGCTATTTCAGCCTTCGAGTTATCTTTATCTGCTGCTTGAGTTGATTTCAGGTTTTCGAAGGTGTCTGACATAGACTGCACACTTGCTTTCAATTCGCCGATTGCTTTCTCGGAGACGCGGCTCTTAGATTCCAAACTTTCTACCCTGAGTGTTAGCTGATTAACTTGAGTTTCTACCGCTTCGAGTTTACTTAAAGTTTTGTTGATTAAAATCTCTAAGTTATCCAGCTTCTCTAACTTGTGAGATATAAGCTTTAGACTCTCAGCAATGTCCGCCGACATGTTGGAATGGTATGTGAATGCCTCGTCATCGTCGTCGTCTGGAGAAACTTTCCACACACTTTCTGTTGCTCTGTACCGTTTGTCAATGGGTGAGGATGATTCACTTTCTTTACCACTGGAGTTAGTCGAATATCTGTTTTCTTTTCGAAGTCATAAGCCATAGAGTCTTCGATTTTAGTGGGTTTTGTCGGAGCTCCCGCAGAACGATCCTACTCCAACGGCATCATGGTCCAACTCCACAAATCAGGACTTAACATCCCTACAGTTTGACATCTACAGTTTGATCAGCTGTATGTTTTACCAAAATGTCATTGTTTTAAAGATTTTACCCTAAATAAATGCTTGTTTACCAATTTAATGAGTATAATCGACAGCAAATAAATGAAACAACGACTAACGGCTTCAGCCAGATTAATGTTGCGATTGTTTTTCAAACCGAGCTTGTTCTAGGAGAAGAGATTACGTTTTCTAGGTATATGTTGTCAGCCATTTTTCCATCTATGGAAAGTTAGTAAAAAGTCTATTCGATTAGAAATTTGAATACAGCTTTAAAAGTCTGGATTGCTGATTTAAAAAGAAAAAAGGATTTCATTAAAGAAAATCCGCGTTGAAGTTTCATCCTCGACCTGGAATCCGAAATTTGGATTTTGAAAAGTAAATTCGGATTCTGTTTGCCAATGAAATACACCCTAACTTAGAAAATCCCGTCCATTATTAAATCAATATATCTTTATACATCATGCTGTAATATAACACAGATAAAGCAAATAAATAAAGGTTGATATTTATTTTAACACCGAATGAAAATCGCTCCAAAGAAACAATAGAGTGACTGCGAACAACTTGGTATTAAATACTAGTTTTTCTAGGAGATTGAGTACGTTCAACGTATAAAGACCTTTTGCTTGGCATATACTGTAGAGGAAGGCCCGTAAAAACTAGTTCCGTTCCAATAAACTCTTTTCGTTTGGCTTCTCACACTGATGGGTTTTTGTTCGAAAACAAACACCTTTCGATGCTTCTTTGCCTCCACGTTTTCAAATTCCTCCTTTTTCACCCCATCGTTGCACTGTGAGCGATAGGCAAATACTCATTAAAAAGTATTCGTTGTAACAAAAATGCACTGCTGTGCGCATTACCCTAAAATTTCTTTTTTGTCGCAAAAAATATCTTACACGCACTGCATGGTTTGGCAGTACAGACAATGTGTGCATTGTATATCAGTTTTGCAACTGCTGACAAGTGTTTGAGCTTTGACAGCGACAAAGCCAGTTTCAGGTGAGTCCAAAACCCTTCAATTTTGATAACGTAATTCAACTGTTTTTTAGTTGCAATTTGCAAAATGTAAAGAAAACCGTATTTTTAAGAAGCGGAACAATCACTTTTCTTATTTACCTTCTCCAAAAGGTGCAGTTTAACAGAAATTTTCGCCAAAGATTGAATGGTAGCGTATCAAAAGTCAAGGCCTCTACTTTCAAAGACTCAAAATTGATGCAGAGTTTAAGATATTTTTAAGCAATACTTTAGCAATCGGTCGCCATTTTAGCCACGTTGTGTGGTTCCAGAAAATATCCATACCCCTACCACGGAGGAAATTTCACTTAGGACCCCCCTCCTCCCTGGATTTTCCGTTTTTTTGAAGTAAGCTATACCCCCCTATCCCTCCGGATTTTCCACAGTTTGTCAAACACTCCCCAACCCCTCTGGAAAATTAAGTTCAAGAAGGGAGAGTGTTAAAACTGAAGCAACTGATCCAAATTTAGATGAAGCTAAGCTGTTTCGATTATTGTAGGATGTATTTATACTGTTTATTAGCATTTAAAATAATAATGTACATAGTCATAACCTATTCATCACATATTATCTTACCAATACCAACTGTTCTTCTCTACGTCAAACAGATATACTAGGTATCTGTAAAATTACCTTGACAAAAGCATGTAAAACGTTCGTTTTAATTGAAGAATTCGCTGAAAAGTCGTAGTGTTGCTGATAAACGTTACTTCAACATGAACGCAGTCATGAACAAAGAAAACTCACAAACAAAATTAAGGGGAAATGATAAAAATAGAAAGAATAATGAATATTGAGTTCTCTAAAGTCACTACACTGCATATACCAGCCCTCAGTTAAGAGCCCATTACTTGAAGGTGCAAGAGTAGCAAAAAAAGCCCGTAAACGTATTTGGCAACACTTGCACTTCACAATAAATATTCTTGTTGCTGAGCTTTTTAGCTTAGATAGCAAAACACGACTTCTATGAATCAATGAGACCGCACTTCGCTTGCCAGTTGCCACATAGGGAAGTTAAAAAGGACGGACTGATTGTTCGTAAACAACACTTATAATTAATGTCAATCGTGAAGATAAGCTTAAAATTTAGGTTGTTTAGACAATGCAGACATTTCGTCGAAGGATCGTCGTTTCGATAAGTAAATGTAACCACTCCTGGTATGTGTTGCTGTCTTCTCGAAGACTGGTAACGAGTAATGGCCGCTTCTACGCAACGATGATGGTTATCTCGTTTCCACCCCAATATCACTTCCAAATGCCTTTGAGAGAAAGAATACCTGTTTTACGTTTAACAGTTAAACTAATTTAATTCCACAATAAAGATCTACAAATTCGGTAAGTAGTAATTCTCGAACTTTATCTGCAGCTTACATCGGAATGAATCGAAGTTAACCCTCTGGAAAGTAATTTATCCGTTCACCCCCCTCTCCTCTGGATTTTCCTGGGCGTCTTACCCCCCCACCCCTCTGGAATTTTCAATTCCCTCCGTGATGGGGTATGGATATTTTCTGGAACCACACATTCAAGTTAATTTTTGTTTTGCCCTGTATATTGGAGGATTTTTAGACTACAAGAAAGGCTGTTGCATTGCTAAGAAAATTGCTCAAAAAACACATGGCAAATTGATCAAGCGCGACTGATGCCGTCACTGAGTTTTGGAGAATTCTGATCTTTTGCAAAGGAACAATTTTTTTTCGGGCTATTTTTGAGAACATTTCAGACGTTTTTTTGAGCTTTCGAACCCAATACTCTAAGAAGATGCAACGTGTAAAATAATAATGTTGAATTCAACTTCTCTGAGACTGTTCAAGAACAAAAACCATAGTGAAACATTCGGGTATGCAAATGTGGCGTAAACACTGAAGATAACTTAAGTATGATGTCTTTCATTTGTTACCCTAAACTTTCCATAAACTTCACAAACTCTGTTCGTTTGTTTTTTCGGGTTAAGTTTAAGCTCAAAAATTGAGTGATCCCGTGAAACACGGGCATGTGATTGGTAGATTCGCGCACGGAAAAATGAAGTTTTATCGGCGTGTTCATAACGGCGGATGAATTTTATATTTAGGGTGGGGTTATATGCTTGATGGACAGTTTAATGGATTCAGCCTATCGGCTTGATAGTCCTTTCAGAAAACAAAACAAACATAATATTCAATGAGCCGGTAAGCCTTACTGCAAGAGTTCTGCAAATTTACATTTCTTTTGTCCAAAGCTCTTAGCACAGAGAACATTATTTTTTACAGCTGGCAAGTGCATTTCGTGGATGCAAGGCTATCCTTGCACATCAGAAATATCATGGTATGTTTTTGGAAAAGCCTATACAACTCAGTGTGAAAGCACTGTTATAACATTTGCAAGTGTTATGCAAGAGATAAAGATAAGGGAAGCATATGTCTTCCGTTTAATCTACAAAGTTGCAAAGTTCTCTCATTCTTCCATGTCCTGGCTGACTCAAGTTTTAAGAAAACGAGAAATTTCATATGTCATGAGCATAATGAATGCTGAAATTAAAGAAAATGTTAACCAACAGATCAGTCATGCCAAAAAAGACATTTCCTGAACTTAAGTTTATAGGAAGTGCATTACTTTGATACTGGTACTTCTTCATGAAAAAAATGGTTTAGCACCCGGTTTTTAATCACTACTAGCACCCACGGTGAATCAGATTTGGGTTTGCTCTCCCTTCTCTTTGCTGGCCTGTGAACACCTTTGGGACTTCGATTATGTTTCACACATCGAGGGATGAAACAAACAAACAATAGCCGCAAAAGGCGTCTGCTCTCGCAAGCTAGCCCTTTGCATAGTAAGTTTAAATTACAGCGGGGTCTGCAGAGGCTTATACTTCGCAAAAATCGCCCTAAATCCACCAGCTAAATTTTCGTTTGTAATGTATTCACGGCATTTGATTATTGAGGTACAAAACTAACAAAATTACAAACTAAGGTTTTGGTTTCGAAACAGAGAGCGTTATTTTCACACTACAAGGGCAAAAGCAAACATTTAGTGTCGGTTAAGGACTGCATTTTTTGCTAGGGACGTTTTAAGGGACTGCTATAGGCATTGGTTTTATGAAGAAGTTAAGGAGGAGTAAAAAGACACTTGTATACAAACAGCCAGAGAACCCGTCAGCTCTTAAGAGCAGACCATGTTGGTATAGCAGTCTGTTTGATGCTTGTCTATTTATCATTAAATAAATCTTCAAATTTGCGTGGTCTTTTCTTATAAGGATTCAAGGCTGAAAAGTAATCTTCGATCCTACACTATACTTCGATAATCATATCTCTGGTACAGTATCATCTTGCATGTGAAATTATTCCAAATAAGCCGCGCTAAATTTGTTTTCAATAATGAATTACTGAAAACTATACTAATACTCTTGCTTTCAGCAAGTTGTATTTCAACAGCTGAACAGTCCCTTATTTAAAACTGTAAGTGGACAGAGACCTTTTACTATAGAGATGTCTGGAACAATATGAACTCAAGACTGAAACTATGCGAAACTACTGCATGTTTCAAGAGAACTCTAAAACAATTTCTCTTAAATGAACTCCTACATCAATCATAATTGTAATATGTAAAGTATTTTTTAAGTAACTGTGTATTGTTTATGGTCATAATTTGTTACTTGATTAGATTATAGTCATTGCACATGAATTATTATTTTTTATTACTTGATCACTGAAAAGCCTCAAACGGGGATGTGTTCAATAAATATGTATGTAAAAGTGACAAAAACTTGGTATTCAGGTATAAAACTCAATTGAGGGTCTCCTTTCAGCAACGTTGTCCTTGCGGGTTTGAATTTTGAACTCCTTAAATGTGTGCGAAAAGCTTTAAAAATAACATTAAGAAGTGCGAAAATTAAACACATTTACCCTTTTTTCTGGAATAATAGCCGAGAGCGATCATTTCCTTTGTGGAACGAAAGGGGGAGATTATTCAGGGACGGCAATTAATCGAGGGAACGATTATTTCAAATATCTCTAGCGGGAAGTGGTGCCCTTAATATTTTGTAACTCATCACGAGCAATCAAAGTTTTCTCAATTTAGCCTTTTTGACTAATTTTCAACTTCAGTATCCTAGGCGTCAGAGCGCGAGTCATCGATCGGTCTTGCTGGATCGCAAACTTAACTGGTTGACCAGCACACGGAGAGACTGAGCGGGATGGGGACGTGAGAGGTGGGGGGGGGGGGGCAATTATTCGAAGGGAAGCGATTATTTCAAATATTTCCACCAAAAGTACGGCAATTATTCGAGAGGGAAGATAAATTGAAGAACGGCTATTACTCAAGTAAATACCTAACGGTAACACATTTAGTTAATTTCACGTTAATCGAAGTTAAAAATACGTGGAAATAAAATTAGAGTAGGCACAGATGGTAATGCATTTCTTATTCACAACCCACAGAACTGTGATTTTAAATCTTTTTTTTTTACTGTTATTTTAAATCCTAATCTCTCCTTGTTGTTGTTTTCTATTCAAAGAATGGATGTATCCGCAAAAGAAATATGCGCCTCAAATGTACCAGTGGCCGGCGATGAAAGCACTTTGGCACAGGTTGAAGTTGAACCTTCAGCTACTTGAAAACTGAATCCCAAGAAATGTACCAAGTGCGGCAAATGTGTGATAAACCTCAGTCGTCACCAAAGAGACGTCCATGGGATGAGAAAACTCAAGCGTAAACTTCAAGATTGCTTTACTGGTGCAAGGAAGAAGCCGAGGGGCGGGTGAAGTTTTGCCCATTATCACCTTGCAAAGGGAACAGGACCCCCATTTTTCAATTAGACAAGCACCTGCAGAGACCTCTACATGGTCTCTCGCCCAATATACCCAGATACAGACAGGCATTGGACAAAGAGCCAATAGTTTCCCTCGAACATTTAGAAGCGTATTTGAAGGACCAAAAGAGAAAAGAAAAAGAGTGAAAGAAGAGAAAAGGAAGAAGCGAGATCAAAGGAGTGATGGTGAGGAAAGACAAGACTTATTTGATGAAAGTGAAGAGGAAGCAAGACCACAAGAGGAAAGTGAGATGGAGGTGGAAGAAAGGACAGTGACCGTGGATGTGGACAGTGATCAAGAGTATGAAGAACTTGCTAAGAGTATGGAACAGAACAGCAAGATCAACAGATATGCCGGTCCTAAAACAACACTGGGGATGTGAGTGGAGACGAAGAAGACCAGAAAAAGTCCACAGCGACAGAGGATGATGGACTTGAAGGTGTGCAGTTCCAGGGTATGATAACAAGCCCCCACGCCTCAACAGAAAATGATGTAATAAGTGTAAAGAAGATCCTCACAGTTATTAACGCAACTTATGCAGTTGCGAAAAGAAAGCCTGAAAAAATCAGGCTTGCCGGGATTCGAACCCTGACCTCTGCGATACCGGTGCAGTGCTCTAACCAATTGAGCTAACAAGCCAACTGGGAGCTGGTCATTAGATTGGTTCGTAATATACCCGGGAAAGATGAAGATGAAATAATGAATATATGAAACTCATATATTTGAACTGCGGAGTGAAGAAATAAGTGTAAAGAAGATCCTCGCAGTTATTAACGCAACTTATGCAGTTGCGAAAAGAAAGCCTGAAAAAATCAGGCTTGCCGGGATTCGAACCCTGACCTCTGCGATACCGGTGCAGCGCTCTAACCAATTGAGCTAACAAGCCAACTGGGAGCTGGTCATTAGATTGGTTCGTAATATACCCGGGAAAGATGAAGATGAAATAATGAATATATGAAACTCATATATTTGAAAATGATGTGTTATCATTTTAGATAGCGATCACGAATCTGATGTCGATTACAGTCCAAATGGCGATTCTGAGACTCAGGAGTCAAGCAAATCATATCCATCAGTGAACTCCACCGTTTGTCAAGAACATCAAGATCTGCTTTCTGAATTCATTGAACTTACAGGCCGAGAAAAATGCAAGTCCGGGTCCTTTTTAGATGAAGAGCAAGATTTACCATGAAAAGCGACAGTTGTTAAATTTATAAAGGAAGGAGAAAGTGAAGGTTACCATTTTAAGACCAGTGACGAATCATTGGAAGAGTTGAAAAACACGTACCTGAAAGAGCAAGGCGATGAAGAATGGTTTGAAAGCGTTTTTGAAGGTGGCTTTAGTGACAATGACAACGCCCTAGACAACGAGGGGCAGCCCAGCGACTGTGATGAGCCGAAACAGGTTGGTAAAAATCCACATGAAGGAAGCGACTCATTGAGTGATAAGTTACTCACCGAATTTTACGAGTACTTGGTGGACGTGGATGGAGGATACCAAAGTGAAAAGATTGCCAGGCAGTACAAGGCTCAAGTTGAAAGCGTCATCTGTATGTGCCAGCTAAAACTGACAGAAAACGAAGCAGAGGAACTAAGACAGCAAAATCTCCCTGCAGTTCATTTGCTGTTGCTTCCAGGGAAAGATGGGGTAAAAGTTTGAAGTCATGGCTTGCGTATGCTGTGGGCAAGTATAAACCGAGAACTGTATGCTCATACCTGATGAGCGGACGCCTGTTTTATAAGTTCTTCAGTCAGGAAGACCACTACAAAGCCATACCAAATGTAACACTCCACTTGTTAAGTGTGCGTCGCGACCTGACGACATCCTGGTCATCAGCGCAGAAGAAGAACGTGGTTAAGAGGAAGTTAGAGAAGTATGATAACGACTATAGAAAACTCCTCTCTAGTGAGAATCTGCACCAAGTTTCCCATGGACACCAGCATGTAAATGCCCTTAAACAACTGGCTAGGACGTCTGCCAAAACATTACGACTCCATCGCGGTTTATTTGTGTCTTTCTGAAATGGGTAATACCGCTGGAAATTGTAGCCTGAAGGCTCCATTTATTCCTATGGGTATAAGTTTCGGCAGCCACCGAAAACGTGGCGCACAACTTCGGTATCTTTCGTTTCAAAAAAGGTGAGATATTTTGGAAGACGCCGCCCAAGTGACTTCAAAAGACCGGAACAATAGCGCAATTAAGCAACCTTGAGCGAACGGAGCTGTGAACGTATCCCTTTGTTCTTGACTTGTGTGATTGAACTTCTGATAACCACTACAGACATTTTGAAGATTTAAGTCGTTCGCAATGTATTTTTAGCTTTTATTTTTTTATATTAGTAAGGAGCGTGTTGAGAGCTTTAAAAAGAGATCTTGAATGAGTTGTTTTGATCGTTGTAGGCGAATTTGGTTTTGCTTTTTCCGAGCGCGGAGCGGCGGTATCAATTTACAGAGTTAATTATGCGTAGCCATATTCCAACGCATGTTGATAATTGTTTTTGCCCAGATCACTTTTTATAAATTTAAACTCTTCCTTTTGTTGCTGGAATTTTATTCAAGCTTTCTATGTGCACACAAAGCGTTATTATTCGAGAATTTATTTCCTTGGTCTATCTAAGCCAAGTTTATGCGTGTCGAAGCGTTGTCGTCTGTTCCCCGCAGATTAAAAACAAGAGATTTGATTTTTTGATTTTTCCGCACAACAAAGCGAGTGAACCTTGATTTATAATATTGTGAACACGGGGAACTCTATAAGTTTTATTTACCTAGCCTTCGTTGACGATTTAAACGATGCGTGTTAAATGTGAAACCGTGCTATACGCGAGTAAGCCTTTTGCCGAAATTTTATAATTTTCGCGAAGCTTTCAAAATATAATCTTTCAGTAGCTTAGCTTTATCGTGTGTCACGCGTACGCCAAGCTTTTGGTTTACATTAAACAATTATTTACCAATTGAAAAGCATTTGTTAAGGTTTTGATTCGACCGAGTGCGCTTAAAATAAACTACTTCTTGGCTTTGTTATGTAAATACAGCCGTGTTGTCATAAAAAGTGCAAGCATTCGCTTGTGACTTCACTTGGTCAACAGAAATCATTCGCGAGCTTGCTTTGCTTTGCGCGCGTCCACTCCCGGCACTCGCTCTAAAAAAGTTTGCGGTTTTTTAGTAAGTCAATCATTCCACGCATTTAATAAAAGGCATAGAAAATAAAATCAGTCAAGCAGATTCCCAGGAGATTTTATTCAGTATGTTAACAAAAGAAATACATCTCACCTACATCAAAGGGGTTGCGCTCTTCACGATCTTCGGAAGCATGCTGGCTTGTCGGCAAATAGATCGGAATGAATAAGCAATGACTTTAAACAATAGCTTGAATATATGAATGCTTAATAACCTCAAAATTTGAGGTACACACTTAAACCGCTGTGAAGTTGTCATGAAGCAATCGTGGCAAGGATCCGAACAAGATCCCGAGTGAAAAGTCACATTGTGAACTCCGAGATTGGCTAATGACTGGCCTCCTTATAGACAACAGTGAGAGAAATGGCGTTGTGGCCAATGTGACGATAAAAGGATTTTACCCCGGTACAGAGGAAGACCAAGCTCGTTACCATGTACACGTTCAAGACCTTAAGACAGCTGGAGTATATGGGGCAGCCGTTCTTTGGATCTATGATGATCTCTACCTCTTGATCGATATGTACATAAGAACAGTTAGAAGTCAGTTTGTCACAGCGGATTCTGAAGTGGATAACATTTTTGTCTCCAGCAACAGTCTCTTGCTCACGTCTTCACAGGTTTCTACCTGCGTTTGGAGAACCTTTGAAGGGGAAGGCATTGAACTAAAAGGAAGAATTTGTGCGACAACCATTAGAAACCCTCTGGCCACCGGGACTGCACTTGCTTGCCCAGCACAAACCACAAATGCAGGCAAACTACTACCGTGTGCACGATAAAATCAATGAGACTGACTTAGGAAGACGAGCCGTAAAGAATCTTGTTTCCCTTAAGATAGAACATGTACTGCCGGAGAAGAAGAGCGAGAAGACAGTGCCCTTGCCGTGGACAGTCGAGGAAACTGAAGAGTTAACAAATCTTTGTAAAACAGAATTAGAAACGGGGCTCAAAGAAAAGGTCATGAGTTACCTCGACAAATACCAACCACCGGCTCCTTTAACATCCCAAGCCGAGTCAATTTCGACTGAATATTCACCACTTTGAAGAAGTCTACTGATGAGCAGACAAGGCCACTTGTCAGTTTGACTGAAGATCTAACAAGGGTCCCCATATGTTTTTCAGGATCCGGGATTTGGCTTATTTGAAGAACGGAATTCGGGATTTTGGAAAAAAAGGGGAGCCAGATTCGGGATTTTAAAAAGCTGTCCTTCACACCTTTTGTCATTTACCTGATGAAGGGGGTCTGTTTGTTTATATAACATTTTGACACGAGACAAGCTATTGGGAATGCTCTTAAAACTCTGGTCCAAGATGCTGTGCGATTGCACTACTTGATCTCTTCTGGCAGTATCACAAGTGTGAAAGGACTATAGCGTTTGGGGTTGTTTTCAATCTTAAATCAAGATCAAAGAATTTTTTGGCGAGTTCTCAACCTTTCTAGAATCTAGAAACTATTTTCTAGAATCTAGAAAATATGTATTTTCTGAATATCACAGTAATAATTTATCTGTCTAAAGGTTTTTTTTAGTTCACTCAAAAAGCTTGAAAATTTTTTAAGTTACGATGCCTCCATATCCGTTGTAGTCTTTCTTGTTTCTCAATCTTCACCAAGCTTTTATCCTATAGGTGTCTGATGGGGCGATGTAACAGCTCTCATAAGGTCTCCACTACCGGTCTAATGTGAATTTTGATTTATTCTTAGATCATCGGTGGTGCAAAGATTATTTTTCAAGTCTTGAATCAATAATTTGGATAATCGATCAAAATCGCGGATTCCTTCTGCCACAATTTGCTGGAAATATTACTGCCAAGTTGATATTTTTCCTCGCGAGTGATGTTTTCTCGCTATCGGTCACTTGAACCTCAAAATGATCACCTCCCCAAGCCACCTCTCCTTGATCGCCAAACTTTCTCAATCC
Source organism: Siderastrea siderea (assembly GCA_964030785.1). Taxonomy (NCBI): domain Eukaryota; kingdom Metazoa; phylum Cnidaria; class Anthozoa; order Scleractinia; family Rhizangiidae; genus Siderastrea; species Siderastrea siderea. The sequence goes on along the minus strand of OZ034966.1, from coordinate 39,595,555 downwards.
ATGATGCCTCGCTGACTGCTTGCCGATTCAGTGACATACTACCCATTAAGGTAAGAGAGATGTATAGTTACTATCACTTTGGTTGTTTCCAAGTGATCTTGTCTCAAACTCTCTACTTCCAAAAAAGTCTGTGAAAGCTAAGCAGTGAGGAGTTGCGTTACATGATTATCGAAATTATCGATTACCACAGCCAAATGTTTTGATTATCAATATTTCTCGATTACTTTAAGTAATTAATCGAGTATTATCGATTAATTGGTTTTCGATGATCGATTTGTTATGTCCCGATTTAACGCCAGAATTATGACAGAATTGAGCAACCAGTATCTGCAGTTTCTGTTCAAAATATTAAATACATATTTATATATCTTTGCATATGCTTAAGTCAAAAGTTTTACTTCTTTATTTTGACGAGTTCCTATAGACTACTAAATGCTTGTTAACAATGAAAATCGGAGTAAAGCAATGCAATCAGTTCACCCCTTTGAGATAGCCAATAATGGATGCTAGTGAATATAACAAGAAGACTAGACTGCAAACTCGATTCCACATACACACAGAGTAATGCCCTTAACTTTCAGAAAAACAATGTTTACGTTTGATTCTCACTTGGGTATCCTGACTTTTCAATTGAATTTCATTGACCAACCGTTAAGGGTTATTTTTATGTTAGGCACGCCTCATTTCATTAAAGAAGGTTTTAGAACTGATCGAAACTTAGATTCCCAGGTGAGCGCACGCAAACTGCATGCTTATCAAGGACGCCTCATGCTCACTTTAAGGTGATCCCTTAGAAATAAATGTGACGAACAATTTTTCCTAAAACTTTGTCTAATCTTTCCCCATTATGCGGTGTTTCTAATAACATGATAAAAAACACAGGTCACCATGCTCATGAAAAGAAATGATGTCGCATACAGCAGAGAAATGATTTTCTCACACATTGATTGGGGGCTTGGTACGAGCAGGAGATCACGTCACATTCGGTCATGTGATTCAGTTTTTGTTTCTTGCCATACGAAGCAACAGCTTTTTGTTTTATTCTCCTCGAAAATCGTTCGAAAAATTGTTCTAAACTCGACATGCCGCAGAAATCGAGGGCAAGCAAACGCCTGGAGCCTCACAACTGCAGTCCAGAATGGGAAACTAGAAAACTTTCGTGAAATGAGGGTGAACAATCTGAGGATCGGCGAAGTGGTTCGACGAGTTCCCACCATAATTCCCCACCAAGGAAATGCCGCTCTAAGTCGAAGAGCCGGTTGGATTCTCCTGACCACACGCCATCTTGGGCAAAGAAGCTCCTTGAGGCCCACGAGAAGAGCGAAGAGCGAAGAGCGATTGCAACTGCTTGACAAGGAGCTAAAAGCACGACCGGCCACTGAGAGGTCTCAAGCAAAATCCCCGCAGCCTGATTTCAAATGCAAAAGAAATAAAGTCCAATATGAGCTGAACGCGGAGGTGCTCAGTAAATTGGAGGTCGCATCTGCCAATGACGAAACTGTGAGGAATGAGGCCCTGGAAGAAGGTAAGAAAATCCTCAAAGAAAGAAACATATTTTGTTAGCTGAGAAGTACGGGTGGGAAGCTGTTGAGTGCTATATCCAAGAGCCGTTAGCTTGCGACTCCAACGATGAAAAATGCATTAGGCAGGCAGTGAAAGAAACCGAGGCATTAAAGTCGGATAACAACAAGTCCTCAAAGCCTTGGACAAATTTGCACACTCCAAGCAGCCGTTCACCTCGAACCAAAATTCTTCTGGTACAAGGCGTGTGATTATTCCCGCATTGAAGCATAAATTGGACTTGAGCCAAAGCAGTGTGTTTTCGTTGCGGGAGAGCTGGGCATTTTGCCAAAAACTGTCACACCCCCATCTCGTCAACCGCAACAGAAAAAATGCACTAAAAATGCTTCTCGACCGTGTTTCGACGTCGATGTTGATTGGAACTGTGATCACAATGTACAGGACATGACCCAGCTAGGTTAAATGGATATGTACGGTAGATTAGGCATGACAGAGCATGATATGAAAGATGATATGATTAATACTAACTCTGTGGACGTGGTTGTTCCCCAGGAAAAAGTTCCAAGCAGGGCCCTGTAGATGTCAAAGGTCGGCTGAAGGAACATTTCAGTTTTTGGCACAAAATTAATGCAAATCAATGGGTAATGTCAATTATCAGGGATGGGTATGCCCGTTTGTGGAGCTGCCACCTAGAAAGGAGATGGTGAACCACAAATCAGCTTTTGATGAGAATGAATTTGTCACGCAGCAAATTGAGGAGTTGCTTCTGGCTGGTTTTGTCACGGACGTTAGCCATTCAGATGTTCATGTTCTTAGCCCCTTGGGTGTTGTTAAGAACAGTGTCAAAAAGAGACTGATCCTGGATCTGAGATATGTTAAGTTCCTAAGTTTAAATATGAGGATATTCGCACTGCAAGAGATACTTTCTCTCTGGGGGACTGGTTTTTTAAATTTGACTACCAATCAGGATACCACCATGTGGACATTCTCCCAATCCATCAGAAATTCCTTGGTTTTAGCTGGACTCTGGCAGGAAAAAAGAAGTGGTTTGTGTTCTCTGTCCTTCCCTTTGGCTTAGCTTCTGCCCCCACGTTTTTACCAAAATTCAAAAAGCTCTAGTAAAGCACTGGAGAGAGCACGGTATCCATATCTTCACCTACTTGGATGATGGAGCAGGAGCAGATAAGACCTTGGCAGCAGCTAGAACATCATCTAAGAAGTTAGAAAGGACATTGTGGCCAGCGGCTTTGTTGCTCATCCTGATAAATGTTACTGGGAACCAACCCAAGACAGTGAACTATTGGAGTTTTCCCTCAGCCTGAAAGAAGGTATAATTCGGGTACCACAACAATGCATCAAAGGACTTTAAAAAAGGATTGCCATCTTAAACCGTCAAGAATGTATCGCAACAGCTCGGCAGTTGGCCAGCTTGGTGGGGACAGTAGTTTCTATGGGACTAGCACTTGGCAACAGGGTTCGTACCCTTTTTCAAAAACAGTTTTCCAGGACTTTTCCAGGACTTTTCCAGGACGCAGATAGATTTTTCCAGGACTCCCAAATGCACAGTAATTGAAAAGCTCGATGGAAAAAGGGCGCAAGTGACTATCTGACTTTGAAATATAAATTTCACTAATTTAGCTCTACTTTGGCACATAGGTTGGTTTTAGTGTAAGAAACTCAGTTGTATGTTTATTTCTTGACATCAGAGCTTAAATGTGAAGAATTAACCTACTACGTTAAACCGAACTAACTCAAGTGAAGGTAAAAAGATTTCTTTTGTTTTTGTTTGAACAAAAACAAAAAATAAACCAACCAAACATCAACTTCTCTGTTGTTTATATTTGCTTTTTCGACCAAGGCTGTCAATTATTCTTCAGCTGTTGGAGCTTTCCATCCAGCTGTTCTTCAATGTCTTTCAACGCTGCCATCTTTTCTTTAGCAGTTCTCCATAAACTGTTTGATTTAGCAATCCAAGTGACGTTTCTTGAATCCTCAGCTCTCTCAGCAAATTCATCTGCAGACTTAAGAAGACTCTCCACATCATTTTCAAACTGTCGTTTTTTCTTTTTAAGCACATCAATCTCCTCCATTGTTGACTTTCTTTTCAACGCATTTTCCTGGGAGACTTTACTTCTCTTCTGGTCATCTAGATAAGAGAGATACTTCTGTCGAGCTCCAGCTGATGACGTCAAAAGTTGCTTTGAGATTTCTACATTGGCGAGGCCTCCAACTGATTCAATGTGATCATGGATAATCCTCTGAGCAATGAAAGATCTTTCTGTAAGGTTCTCAACTGCAACTTCTTTGTTTACAGAAAAGCCTCTTTCAACTGTAGCTTGACCATGAGACATTAGGAGCAGTAACTTAATCACACTCCACACTTTAGCCAGTTGCTTATCATCTGCCATATGTTCATACAACAGTGTGTCAACCCTTGAAGTGGGTTCGCTTGGGTCAAAATTTTCAAAATCAGGATTATCTGCACAGTCATCAAGAAGTTGGCTAAACTGATACATCACCTCATCACACTCAGCACTCTTCAATCTGTGGGCTTCCACAAGAATTTCAAGAATTCTTTTCATTTTGTTGACACATGCTTCTTTCTCTAGTGACATTAGCCTTGGATCCAGACAGGACATGCTTCTTACCAGCCGATAATTTATTAGAGTTTTGTCGAGCAGCTTGGCAACTGTTCTTGCAAGGAAGTCTTTACATTCTACTCTGAATTGAAGAGCTTACCTCTCACTCAATTTTCTGGACTGCTCTTTTAGCATCTGTTGTGCTACAAAGCCAACATCTACATTCAGGTAGTCTACCTGCTGTTCTTTATCAGTAGGCTTCAACTTTAGAAGCTTCAAAACAGATGTTGCCTCAGCCACTAGTTCACTCTTGACAAACCTGTTCATCAAAGATTTCAACAAAGTGTACAAGCTAGTGCCCATAAATGGTCGCATAGGTTTGTCAGTTTGAAAGGCAGTAAGAAAAGGTGTAATCTGTTTTGCCACTACTGCAAAAAAGGCAATCTTTGCAGGCATAAGGGGATCGCAATCCCAAAGCAAGTAAGATATGAGGCCTTTTTTTCCCCACAGGTAAACCTCTTGGCTATGTCACTGTCTGAAAACATTTGCTGCACCAAAAAATTTATATCTTCACAAGATTTATACGAGAAATGGCTGCTATTTACTTTTAGCGCCCACCAAATTTCAGCAGTTAAAGAATCATTCCTTGTCAAGAAGGCTGACATACCTGCTGGTGCACTCCCACGATTACTTGATGTGGATGTGGTCGATCTACAGTCATTGCTTCCAACAGCTGACTGAGAGGCAATAGAAGAACTGCTAGTTGTACTTTTTGCCTGCTTTTCGATAAGATTCGTGTGCTTCTTTCCCTTCTCGTGGCTTGGCAATGCTGATTCGCCCATGTTTGACACATCAAACGTCTTCATGCAAACTTTGCATTTCGCTTTATATTTGTCCCTGTCACGTTCTAACCACAATTTATAGGACGGGTTTTCCAACCAATGTTCACTGAACACGCATTTCCCAGGCATGTTGCCAAAAACAGTGCAAAATTCGTACGCACTGACCGACAATCGTTACAGAATCGCACAAAATGCCAACTCACTAACGCACGTGAAGGTACTCATGCGCATGAGCGCATGAGGATACATGAGCCTTCTATCCATTTTTGCACCTGAGCCCGCATTTTTTTCTATCCAGTGGCACGATCAACATGATTGAACTCCATGCCACTCGCAATGAGGCTGTAAAATTCATATGGTCAAAGCAATAAACCCCTACTAAATAGAAATCCGAAAATAATACTACAGACAATTGTTTTCAAAGAAAACTTTATTACAGGATTATTATTTTATCTGCTGACTTCTGGTCACAGCGCATCACACTCTCCCCCGAGGCATTGAGAGAGGAACAGTTCTGGAAGGGCAGTTTCGAGGATTGTCATGGTCATGGTCATTGGAAGACCAACCCCAAGATAGACGTCATATCCTATTCAGATGTAAGTGACTCAGGATGGGGAGGCTACTGCGTCAATGTAGCGGGCACTGAAGTGGCAGGCAGCTGGTCCGAGGTTGAGAGCAAGGAGAGGTCTACACGGAGAGAACTCAGAGGTACTAGACTCATGCTCATGTCTGTTATAGACAAGTTGGCAGGAAAAACAGTACGCCACAGAACTGACAATATGAACGTAGAACACATCCTCAAGGTGGGCAGTCCAAAGCCCAAACTACATTCGGAAGCCGTTACTACTTACACGCCTTATGGACAGAACAATATCCACTTGGCGCCTGAATGGGTCTATAGAGAATTGAACCAAGAAGCCGATGCACTCTCCAGACAGGCAGACAGGGATGACTACATGCTTAACCCCAACCATTTTACAGCCCTGGACACTCTGTGGGGACCACACACAATTGACCGGTTCTCTACTTTTAGGACTCATCAAGTTCCTTGTTACTGCAGCCGTTGGCTTAATCCAGGTACTGAAGGAGTGGATGCCTTCACACTTTGCTGCACAGGAGAGAACAACTGGATTTTCCCTCCCCCCTATCTGATACCCAGGGTGCTAAAACACATGGAGTATGGCATGGAGAAAGGAACGCTTGTTATCCCTGTGTGGACTTCAGCTTTGTAGTGGCCACTTTTAGCTACGGATGGTAGGCACCCTGAAGCATTTGTACTGGACTGGGTGGAAATTCCACCATCGGAAGACATGTTTATTCCAGCCATTTTGGGCACCTCTATCTTCAGCGGAATGCCAAGCTACCAAGTTCTGGCTCTTCGGGATCTCTTTTGCAAGTCCACCAGTTGGCACAGCCAGGCCATTCTTCTAAACTAGCCTCATACACCATGCCCCACAACCGTGATTTAGTAATTTGCTAGGACCTGTGAAAGGCCAAGGCTCACAAACGGACACTTCACTGGATAGTTATTTACCTGTGTAGAGGTGCACTTGTTGCGTTGACCTGTTAGAGGTTCATAGTGACTCTTGAGGGCCAATTACTAGCCTGTGAGAGGCCTCAGAATCTAAACGTCTGAGAGACAGGGGCTTGTACCTGCCTGCATAGTGGCCATCTTCAACTGCACCTGTCAGTCACAGGGCTGGATACAGACTAGTGCAACTAGTTTCCAGAAACCAGTCAGAATAGTTAAGACATTTTAAAAAACCTACGAAAACCATGCCAGAGGATGCCAATTCGTCCCAGGTGTTTAATTATAATACATAATTTGTTAATTCCAACTGCACTACATTTTTTAGCAGCCTCCAGCGGACCAGCGCCTTGAGTTTCACTGAGCCCAGTCCTCACGCTTCCCCCTCCCCCTCCGTAGATCTCTGCTCAATATGTGCACTAGTGCAAATTTTCTATTGTTTCTTGTGCACTAGTCAAAACTCTCTTTCATTGGCTGAGCATAATTGTGCACCAGTCAAAGTCTCTTCTCATTGGCTGCTGCGATTACCGTGCACTAGTTGTGAACTAGTCAATCTGAGTGACGTGTCATGGCGTCGCTTCTTTCTACGGAGCGTCAGCCTCTTTGTCGAAAGGAAGATTGTTCACCGTTTGATATCGGTACCGTGTACAGAGCCATTGCCTCGTTTACCGATACTGAAAAGTTTCGGTTTATTGAAAGCGTCTGGAAGCCAGATCTACTGTTCGAGTTTCCCGCGTCGAAAGACACCTCTGCAAAGCAGCGAAACTTTCGACAAGAATGGCTCATGAAATACCCTTGGCTTGTTTATTCCAAGTACTTGGATGGCGCGTTATGTTTGCCTTGTGTCTGTTTCGGAATGGAGTGTGGCAGAAATGGTGCCAAACTAGACAAACTGTTTCGATCCCCGTTTACATTTTGGACGACAACGTGTGGAAGGTTCGACAGCCATGCAAGCGGAAAGTCAGAAATTCGCAAATTTTCTGTTATGGCAATGCAAAATTTCTTGGCTGCAATGATAAGGCAAACCGCCCCCATTGATCAGCAGTTAACCGGTTGATGCAAACCCAGATCGATGAAAATCGAGAGAAAATGAAATCGATTGTGAAAACTGTAATCTTTTGTGGTCAAAACAACATTCCATTGAGGGGAAAACGAGATGACAACCCAGATAACAGCAATCTCCAAGGAAACTTTCAAGCCCTTCTGGAGTTTCGTATCGACAGTGGTGATGTAAAACTAAAGGAACATCTCTAGAATACGCCAAGAAACGCCACTTACCACTCCAAAACGATACAGAACGAGATTATCGAGATCGTGGGGAATTATATTTCTTCAAAGATCATCGTGGAAGTTAAACAAACCAGAATGTTTTCTGTTATGGCTGATGAGGCACCGGACGTTTCTAACAAAGAAAACCTGTCTCTTGTCCTCCGCTATGTCGACTCTTCAAAGAATATTCGAGAGGAGTTGGTTGGTTTCCGCCTTTGTGGAGAAGAAACAACCGGTAACGCAATCAAGGAGTTAATAATTAATTCAGTTCGTGACCTAGGTTTGACCATGGATAATTGTAGAGGTCAATCTTATGATGGTGCTGGGAACATGGCTGGCAGGTACGTTGGTGCATCAACATTAATCCAACATCAGTTTCCCAAAGCGATTTATGTTCATTGCATGAATCACCATCTCAATCTGTGTGTAGCTGATACTTGCTCGCTGGCGATGGTTCAGAATATGATGGGTACTGTTAGGAAACTCTGAATTTTTTAGTAACTCGCCTAAGCGCCAGAATCACCTTGTTGACAAGATTAAGGAGCTTTTACCCAACAGCAATCACAGAATTTTAACTGATGTTTGTCGCACTCGGTGGATTGCTCGTATTGATGGTTTAGATAGAATTGTTGAGCTCTTAGTCCCAGTTTTGTCAACATTGGAAGATGTGCAGCTCCACATGGATAAGAATGGTGTTGTCCGTGCTGGTACTTGGAATCCCAAGAGTCGGGATGATGCACGGTCTTTACTCAATGCTGTCACTTTTGGATTTATTGTGACGCTTGTTATTGTTAAGTATATTCTTAATTTAACAAGGCCTGCCACTGTTAAGCTGCAAAGTGAAGAAATGGATATTCTTAAGGCTGAACAGGAAATTGCCACTCTACAGAACGCCCTTAAAGACATGCAGAAAAACATTGAGGGTCATCATCATCAGTTGTTTGAACAGGCAGTACAACTTTCACAGAAAGTTGGTATTCAACCTAGCAGACCAAGAATTGTCCAGCGCCAAATTTTTCGTAGCAACTGTCCTGCATCAACTCCAGAAGCATACTATCAGATCAACCTTACGCAAGTGTTTTTGGACCATTGCTTGCAGCAACTTCAATGAAGATTTCCTCCAGAAGCCTATGTGTGTTTTAAAGGTTTTACTATTGTACCCGAGCTGGAAAGCTCAGATTCAAGAGTTTTGTCATCATTATGCACGAGATCTTCCGAATGTTGTTGGTCTGCCTGCCGAGTTAGACTTGTGGCAAAGAATATGGACAGAGAAGAAAGAAAAGGCAGAAGACATCCCTGAAAAGATTGCCAGTACTTTGAAAAGTGTTGATCCAGCTTCTTTTCCAAACATATTCACCATCCTACAGATTCTTGCAACAATCCCTGTTACATCTTGCTCCTGTGAGAGATCAATATCTTGCCTTCGTTATCTGAAGAATTATTTAAGAGACACAATGGGAGAAGAGAGATCGAATGGCTTGGCACTTATGCATGCTCATAGGGACATTGCTTTGGATTTGGATGAAATCATTAACTTATTTGCTTCTCTTCATCCCAGACGAATGAGAATGGCCAACATTTTATGCAGTGATGACTAACAACTTCTCTTAGTAAGTGTTTGCCAAGAAAAATTGCTATTTTTTTCAGATTGAAAGCACATTTTCATACTTGTTTTGATCCTAAATTTATTTCCAAATATGTACCAGATTGCATTACAGAGCATCCCAGCTTCAAACATTTTCTGGGGGAGAATGCCCCCGGGCCCCTCCCCTTGGATTTAAAGTCTCATAGAAAAATTTCTTTTGGTAGAAAATAGTCACACAAATTGCTGGATCCACCCCTGAGTCAGAGGTGCAAACCACCCTATCAGGGGCCTGCAAGGTTTTTTTATTGGGGCGTCATGGACCCAATATCTGTGATATGCCCTTGAGGGACCAGTTTCCAATTACAGTGTGTTCTATACAGCTACCAGTCTACCGTTACAGTTATCAAATTTAGTGGCCATTTTTGACATACCTGCCAACATTGCAGACAAATATTGTCTGAACTAAGGAGTTCTAACTTTTTTCCGAATGACTCTCCACCAGCTACTCCTACCCTGAGGGACCTGAAGAGCAGTCATCACCCTGAGATACGCTTGCTGGCTCAGACCCTCCCCAGCATCTTGATCCAGGACAGGGTTCCAAGTACCATTAGGAAATACCTAACATCCTTTTCAGCGTGGCAGAAATGGGCAGAAGCTAGAGATATCAAGGCCCTCCCCACATTGGGTCCAGAATTTTCTTTGTACTTGTGCACCTGCTACAGTCCACCAAATCACTGGCATCCATCCAGGCGGCAGCTTTTGGGGTGGCATGGGCCCACTGGAAGGCATGCTTACCTTCACCTTAACAGCACACCATGGTCAAACAACTCCTTGAAGCCTGCAAAAGAATCCTGGGTACATGCCCTAAAAACAGAAAAACACCCCTTACAGCTGCCCAAGTTAAGGAAGTTATGCTCCAGTTTGGCAGAGGAAACCCCAGCGAGCTTCAGATAGCATGCTTCATCTCCCTTGGTCTTGCAGCATTCCTTCGTTGGGATGACCTGAAGTATCTGAAACACCACAATATGTTCATTACTTTAACCAAAAGGAAGAACGACCAGTTCAGAGAAGGTTCCTTAATCCTGGTAGCTCGCACAGGCTCTCATACATGCCCTGTATCCTTGATGGAAAGGTTCTTACTCATTGGGCAGCACAAGGAAACTGACTACCTGTTCAGGAAGATCTGCCATGCAAAGGACAGCTTTTCCTTTCGCCAGCAGCAGCTCAGTTACTCCAGGGCGACCGAGCTGGTTAAGAAGCAACTAAAAGCCATTGGGCTTGATCCCAGCCAGTACGGCCTTCATAGTCTCAGGTCTGGTGGTGCATCATCTGCAGCGGCTGCTGCCACTCCAGATAGACTCCTAATGCGTCATGGTGGCTGGCGATCTCAGACAGCGAAGAACATGTATATCAGAGAAACCAACGAAGCCCTTCTCCTGGTCTCGAGAGCTCTCCGTTTGTGAGATAGACAGAGAGAGGAGAACATTGTTATACCTTCTTTTCATGCGTCCTTATTTGAGAGACATGTTTCGGAACCTAGTTTAATTTTCGTTTCTGTTTTTTCCAAGTGTTTGCGATTCTGATTAAGTTCCATGAACTGCACTGTGCAGGAATCTCTTGCCGAGCAAGATTTTTCTCATGATATACGAAATAATAATCATAATTCCCAGGCTCTATACTTTTTCATCTTGCCAATAGATGCTGTTGCATTCTTGTGTGGCAGACAAATGGCATTCAGTGTGTGAGAAATCAATATTCAAAGTGCTCTGTTTTAAAAACGACGGATGCTACCGACCTAGAAACTTACAAAAACAGATATTTTTTGGTCAACTTACACCTAATGGCAACGAAAATTTAGAAGGGCTAGCTACAAATTTTGAACCCGGAATTTTAATTATGTCACATGAAAACGAAGAATTGTACTTATGAAGTGCGCCTGTAAGCGCGCTTGTTATGAACATTAAAAAGAAAACCATGCTTACACAATGTAAGAACAGTCTTAAAGTTGACAGCGAACAGGACCTTCACGTTGACTGGTAAGATAATTATACCTAATCGTACCTTTTTGGTACGCTTCGGCGGCATATCAGGCGAGTTTGGTCGAGCCATACCCATGGTGAGACCAAACGAGCTCGATATGCTGCCGAGGCGTACCAAAAAAGGTGCGATTAGGTATTTACCGTACCCAAATTCGTCCTAAAACTCGGCGTTTTTTTTTTCAGTTACCGTGATCAGTCAGGCTTTGTAGAGCGACACGTATTTACACGTTTCTGGTCGTCACTACTCTTCTCTAACTCCTCATCTGCCATTTTATTCAATTCTTTTGTTTGGAGTTTTATTTTCTGAATCTTGGAAGTCCAAGTTAAGAAAGAAATTTGGAAAATCTGGCTCCATTTTGAAACCAAAAAAGTTTCAGCGCTGTCCGTAAAGTTCACGCGAGCGCCCGCCAGTGTAGCCGCTTCCAATTTTGGCGGGAAATTGTATATTTTTCCCTCTCTTACCGTTAAACAAATTACTTTCTCGTTTGACAAATGTAATAATTTTTACGTTTCGTTGTATTTCTCGTTGTAATTTTTGCCTCTAAAGTCTGCCAAAAAAATGCGAGTTTCACAAACTGTCCATGATATCGTAGGATATCAGGTCAGTGACTTGATATCGTAGAAAATCATGACAGTAAACAAGGCTTCTGATTGGCTAATTCACATTTGGGTACGGTAATACGAGAGATAAGACAGCTACAGAATTCTTAAAACGACCAACAGTACATTCGCTTTGATTCTTACGATGGGCAAAAAGAGATGAGAACAAAAACAGAACAGATTTTTCTATAAATGGTAAACAAAATATTCTCTTAAAAGCTTTTAAACAACACAAAAGGGATTCTTAAGGTATCAGTATATCTAAATTGACCTGTTTCGAAGTTGCGATTTTTCAAGCACACTTTAAGAGAAAACACCATCCACCTATAATTTCTGAAAGCTTATACCTTTTGGTAATGAGACCATGCAGGTGTTGGATATGTGTGTGTGTGTGTGTAGAGATTTGGAGAGAGCGTTGTTTGATGTTATTACATTGGAAATATTGAAATTCAAGGTGTGAAGCAGGCCTCAAATTACCACCGTCTGGGAATACCCTGTGTTCCCTTTTTCCCTTTTGTGAAATACCTGTTCATTATTGCATAGTACATTTTTTTTAAATTCAGACGATTAAAAGGCGTCCAAACAAAAACAATTCACAAGAAGATGGAGGACCTAGAAAATAGATCTAAAAGAAACAACATCATTCTCTGGGGCCTCAAGGAAGGCGTAGAGGCTGCACATAACTCTTTTGAGTCTTTTCTGAAAGTCGAATTCTTCGAGAAACACATGTAACTTCAAAACATCGAAGTGGTGAGGGCCCATCGCACGAATGTCAGCGAATGAGCCACAGCCAAAAACCCTTCACCGGCCAGACCGATACATATTTATCTCCTGAGGTATTCTGATAAAGTTCAAATTCTTAAAGTCGCCACAGGTGCATTGAAGGATAACCTCTTCGCGGACAGTCAGATATTTATTTCTGATGATGTTTCAAAGAACGTCCGCAAAGAACGCGCAGAGCCTTGTAAGTCTCATCACAAGGGGATTAGAGAAAGAGATGATGTTGAATTTGCTTGCACACCTTGGTCGGTACCAGCGCAAATTTTATTCAAGGAGAAAAACTGCTCAAAATTGAAATCCTTCAGGCTTCCAGATGAGTAGTCAGATTGAACTTTTTGTGTAGTTATTGTATTGAAGAACACTTTCAAGCTATGACAATATCATGGTAAAATACCCTAGATTCTTTTCTCTTTTTTGTGTAACTGTTATTATTATATTGTTTACACTCGGGTATTAGACCAAAGAAATTGTACGCTAGTTGTTATTTCAAGTTAGACTGGATCAGACTTGACATCCCTTGTATAACTACCTATTTATAGGAACACTACCAAGTTACGACTATATCAAGCTTCGACAGCTAGAGTATCATCTAAAGTTTGTTTTTCTTGTTCGGATATAAGATCTAGTAAGTACGCTAGTTGTTGTATCGTATAATTATCGCCTCTATGTGGAAATCCCGACGGGAGTGCATTGCAACCACAGGATGGTAAGTGCGCTTCCGTTTATATGTGTCTGTGCGTTTGTCATTGTGTTTGTGTTTGTTTTTGTTCCTGCTTACACTGCGCAAAAAATTCTACTTTTGTCTGCTTTTGCTATACAGAGAAACCATACACAAGAAAGAAAATTCTTTCATATAATTTTGTACCTAAAACAGCACCTCTTCCTTGCAATGAAACAACTGTTCATATGCACGCAAAATGCTGAGTAAACAAAATCTGAAGCCTGATACTATTAAATTATTATCATTAAACGTGAGAGGCCTAAGCAATTTTAAAAAATGGCGAGCAGTATTTTTTTGGTGTAGAAAGCAAAAGGCTGATTTGATATTTTTACAAGAAAAACACTCCTGCAAAGAGCGAGAGGCTCAGTGGAAAAAAGAACGGGGCGCGGAGATATTATTTTCTCATGGGCACACAAACGCCGGAGGTGTCGCGGTGCTTACAAAGAAAAGCTTTGATATTGATATACGGTTGACTCAGACAGATTCAATTAGAAGACTTATATTGCTAAAAGCTGTGATCAAAGAGGAAAATTATACAATTGCAAACATCTACAGACTGAACAAAGATGCCGACGCTGTTACTGAAATTTTATCACAATCTGTCGAATTTATTAAGAACCAATGACTTCGGGGATGAAGAAAGCATAATTATGGGAGGTGATTTTAATTGTCCCTTAAATGTTAGCTTAGACAAAAAAGGTGGAATTCAAATTCCCCGAAGACATGTCGTAAAATCTAATGAAGAAATTCAGGATGAATTCAGTCTCCATGACATTTGGTGTATAAAAAAATCCAACTCAAAAAAGTTTTACCTGGGGTCATTGTTCTCCTTTTATATTTTGTAGATTAGATTATTGGTTGATCTCGGATAAACTACATGATTTAGTGTCTAATGTGGATATCTTACCCTCAATTGAATCGGACCACTCTGCAATATTTCTAGAACTTGAAGAAATCAAGGAAAATAGAAGAGGTCCTGGCTACTGGAAATTGAATACTGCGTTACTTGCGAACAAAGAATATGAAAACATGATAAATAATAAATTGCCGATTTGGCTTGAAGAAGCCAAGGATCTAAAAGACCATTAAGATCGATCTGGGACTGGATCAAATTTAATATAAGAACTGATTCTACGATTTTTTCAAAACGATTATCTAAAATTCGACAGAAATGCGAAGAAGAATTTACCTGCAAATATAAAGAATCATTAGCCGCCTTTCAAGATAATCCCTGCGACAATACACGAACAACAATGGAAAGCTGTAAAAACGAACTTAAATCTACATGTATGTATGATAAAAAAAGTTGAAGGTATTATTATTCAGGCAAGGGCATGATAGCATGAACACGGAGAAAAGAATAGTAAATATTTTTTAAATTTGGAAAAACGTAATCACATTAATAAACATTCGAAAATTGCACATTAGTGGAGTCATCTCTACTGATCCTCTCTCGATAATAAACTCACAGAAATAATTTTACACCAAGTTGTATAGCAGTTGCAAAACAAAATAAGACACTCCAGAGGCGACAGCCTTTTTGAAAATCCAAATCTACCAAAGCTCTCGAGTGAAGCGAGTAACGAATGTGAAGTAAGAATAACTATTGATGAATGTCAAAACATTAAAACATTCCCATTAGGTAAGACTCCTGGGAGTGATGGTTTGCCTATTGAATTTTACAATGTCTTTTGGCCTTCAATCGGTGAATTATTGGTTAAATGTTTTAATGAGGCTTATGAAAGAAAAGAAATGTCCAACTCGCAAAGGCAAGGTGTTATCACACATTGAAAAAACTGGCAAAGATAGAACTTATCTTGAAAATTGGAGACCAATTTCACTCACTAATGTTGACGCCAAAATAGCATCTAAAGTAATAGCAACACGAATTGTTAAGATCTTACCAGAGATAATTCACAGCAACCAGACAGGATGTTTCTGGCCGATACATAGGGGAGGCAGCTACATCAATTCTAGACGTAATGGAGTACACCAAAACAGTCAACATTCCGGGCATTCTATTATTTATAGATTTCGAAAAAGCATTTGATAGTCTTGAATGGAATTTTATGTTTACATGTTTTGTAAATGTCTAGAAACTTTCGGCTTTGGACACAGTCTCATAAGGTCGGTTGAAACATTTTATAGTAATAATAATAATAATAATAATAATAATAATGGTTTAATAACACTCCAAAAATTAATTGGCTCTTCTATGTTATAATGTAGAAACTACTAAGATAAATTAATATGGAACTTTATCAGCAAATTTTGAGTTAGGGAGAGGTGTCAGGCAAGGAGACCCTCTATCGCCATATTTATTTGTAATCGCAATTGAGATTTTAGCTGCTGCAATTCGAACTAGTACCAATATTAAAGGGATCAAATTAGAATCAGAGGAATGGAAAATTGTTCAATATGCAGATGACCTTACTGCTTTTTTATCTGATTTACACTCAGTACGAAACCTCTTTGTGTTACTTGACCGATTTGAACTACTATCGGGATTAAAAGTTAATTATACCAAAACAGAAGCAATGTGGATTGGTTCAAGTCGTGACAATGCCGAAACACCTCTATCTTTAAGATGGTGAAAAACTGTAAAAGCCCTTGGTGTGCACTTCAGTTATAACAGCGAAGAGTCGCTCCAAAAAAACTTTTACGATAAGATTTCCCATAATAAAAAACAAATACATCTTTGCAGTTGAAGAGGTCTTTCTCTATTGGGCAAGGTATCCATTATTAAAAGTCTTCTTCTTCCCAAATTGATATACATATTTTCTACCCTCCCACCCCCCCCCCAAAATTTGTTGCGCTGATACAAACAATAATTTATAAATTCTTGTGGAAAGGGCCTGATAAAATAACAAGAAAAGCCGCAATTAATAGTTTCGACGATGGCGGGTTAAACCTTACTGATCTGGAGACTTCAATTAAGTCTAAGATTAGCGTGGATTTCTAAAATTCTCAATTCTGAATCACTTCCATGGAAAAGCTATCTTAGATATCTGCTCAAACCCTTTTCTTTTTCCATTTTAACTCTAACATTATTGATTATAATATCAAGTCGACTTTTTATTCAGAAATGCTGCAGTGGTGGTCTGAATTCCGCTCAAAATTTGCAACGGAAACTCCATCTTTTGACTCGATAATTTGGAATAACTGCAATATAAGGATAGACGACAAACCGATCTATTATCAGAATTATGTGAATGCTAGTCTGATTCTTAGTGATTTGATGTTTGCTCTGAATAATATTGATTCCTTTAACTCAGCGAAAGGCATGGGATTAAAAGATACAAATTACCTTACCTGGACTGCAATTCGATGTTCTGTACCAAAGTATTTAAAGAATCTAAATGTCGATAGAAACGTTTTAAGAACACTGGAATTTAACTGTGGCGACAAAAGCTTTGATTCTACCTCGAGCAAGAGTAGAAACTTTTACGCCCTTCTCATTCAAGACAAAGCCAAACATTCTAGAGGTTTCTGCAAACTAATGTCAAACTTTAGCCTTAGTGAGGAAGAGACTTGCAAAGCATTTATATTAACAAAATCAGTTGCTGCAGAAACGTTTGCAGTCTTTTCAGTTCAAGATTTTAAATGACATTTTGTTTTTAAATACCAGATTAGCAAAAATCGGGAAGATTCCTAGTGACCCTATGTACGTTCTGTCAATCCTCTCAAGAAGCATTAGAACATTTCTTTTACCAATGCCCTTATTCAGCTATTACAAAAGAGCAAATAAAACTTGATTATAAAAACATATTAGGAATATTAGATGAGAAATCTAGTCTGCTCAATTACTTTATTATTTTAGGTAAACTTTATCTGTGGAATTGTCGTAAGAATAATCAAAACCCTTGTTTTTGCCATTTGAAGATATAGTCAAGAGAAAATACGAGACTGAAAAGCTTATAGCCTCTCAAAACAACTTGACCTTAAAAAAATTTCAGGCTAAATGGCACCCTCTCTTGAATAGTAATCAAGCTTTTTCTATCAAGGACTAAGTGCTGTCTGTAAACTAACTCCTCGTGAATATTAATATGGAAAGTAATTGTGTAAAGAAGTGTAAGTGTATCATGACAAGTAGTGTAACTATAATGTCTATAAGGTGATTAGTAAATTATATTGCAATTAGAGTACATTGTAAGTCTTTCGAGCATTAGCGTAAGCAGAATGTTGTATTGTAATTTGTATCACTACCAGGAGCAAACGTGTCAAATAGGCGTGAAATGCATGTGAAATATATTAAGCATGTGAAATTCTGTGCGTGAAATTAGTTTCGCACAGAGAATTTAAGTTTCACATACATGTGAACTTCTTTCTTAGTGTGTGAAATTAGAACACTTTCAAAAAAACATGTGAAAAAATAGTGTGAAAAAAAACAGTGTTTTTCTATCATGTGAAAAAGCCATGAGAAAAATGGGGTGTGAATTTTTTATTGCGAAAGCCAATTGTGAAAAATGCATGTGAAAAATGGGGTGTGAATTTTTTATGGTGTAAGCCATGTGAAAATAAGTGAATTTTTTCTTGTCTTTAAACGTGTGAAAATAAGTGAATTGAACTTAAGCTCCATTTATTGAGTGTTATGTTTTAATCAAAGTTTCTTTGCCAAAAAATTTCTACAATGTATATTTGATTTGAAGTTTACCGTTTGTTAAGTTCAAGCATGAACAGGGGAAGATTACCAGCTCTTGTGCAAATGAGTATTAACTATTGTCCTGACTCTAGCCTGTAGTTCGACTTTTCCAAAAGAAATCCATTTCATCCACACTTTTAGAGAAAGAAAATTTCCCCAAATTTCCCTCGGACTTCTTCAAGTTAAGCGATTCCTTACTGCTTTTCTAAATGCATGACATCAACAGCCGCTCTCAACAGCCACCATTTCATCTACTTTCTTGTTCTTGAACGAATAAACCTGGGGAGAGTGAGCCACTGGTCAGCAGTCTTGGCCTACAGAGCAGGCTCTGTTCTACTCAAAAAGGTCGTTTCTTTGGCTCAAATTCGAATGTGGGAAGGCAATTGATGTTTGGATCAACCAGAGAACCTACAGAATAACAAAAATATATCGTGGACAATCCGAAGAAAACAAGGTAGGTAAAAGAGTAAATTATATCAGATCTTTGCTCAAAGTTTAAATGCTTCAAACGAAAACACAGTTGGCTTATGCACAGCTTAATGTCACAGTTCCTACGAAGTTTTACTTTAAAATACTTAAAATACTCAGACACAAAACCACACCGTCTATGGCGTAAAGGGGGGAACACCGCTCCGCAATCGGCGTGACAGACGAACTTCCGTTGCGTGACCAAAAGCCAAACTTATCTCCCCAGCGGTAAAACCCGCGCTGGATCGGACAAGTCGGCAAGGCCAAAAGCTTACGCGCCCTAGAAGTCTAACTCTAAACGGCACTACGAGCTGACCTCCGGTCAGCATCGTGCTAGAGTGTAGACAGTTGTCAAGCCTTACTTATCTCCCCAGCACTACGAGCCGACTCCGCCGGCACGTGCTGGATCGGACAAGAAGAGGCATAAGAGCGTAAAATAGCGCCACTAAAATAGCGAAAACGAAGCTTGGGGAAGTCGCTGCGAGACTTAACCGCCACTGATAGCTGCGAAGCAGGTATCCCCCCAAGCAAACAGAGCACAAACTTAACAGAAAGAAACGCTGGCCATTCGCAGCGCAGCGGAAAGTAAAACGTTTTGAGGTGTTCTAATATACAGTTGATAGCAGTCTGAAGACCATCTACCAAGAACTTTAATTAACCAATCTGGCAAGCCGGCAGCAGCTGCTGTAGAGGCCGCGCCGATCCGAAAACTGTGCCCCTTAAGGGATTTGTAAGGGAGACCGGCGTAACGGGCTGCGTCCCGAAGAAGGTTAACGACCGCTGACCTAGTAAGGTAGCGGCCTGACTGAAAAGCAAATAGTGGACCCTGAGGGCGCGCAGATAGAAAATAGGAACGCATGGCGGACACCGCGCACACCGGTGATGGTGAGCATGCAAGTAAAAGCCGGTGACCTTCCCGAAAATTGTCGGTCTTGGATGACTTAAGAAGAATAGACATCCGCTGCGGGCTGGCCAGAGAGGGGGAGAATGACACACAGTCGGCTGATAGGTCAAATAAAGGGCGAAACTTAGATACCCCTGGACAGGTAAACTCGCTACAACGAAGGAAACAAAAGAATGCAAGTGTAAAAGCTGCCCAAATCATAGAAAAATCCCGTTCCCCTAACCAAGAACGCAAAATGGGACGTATAGCGAGTAAAACCCCCGGGGTAACCGGCTGGCGGAGGATACGGGAGCGGCCCTGGAAGCGAAGGATACCCCTAAGAACTTTTTTCAATAATAATTTTCCCTGGAGGGGGTCGCCATACCCGCAGGAAATGTGAAGATTCCGTACCGCCGCCAAATAAAGCCTTATGGTGCTGTGTTTAACTTTTCTCGCCAGATAAGAGGAAAAATATATAAGGGTGCCCTCAGATGCTGGAAGAATGTCCCCCTCACTAGAGACTAATCTGTTCATGAGACAAAATTGAAGAAAGTGTCTTTCCCCAGAGGCGTACGTACGGTTAGTAGTCCATGCCAGGCCCCAGTTCGCATACATCATGACTTCGTCTTTTAGAGGGTCATGAGCGAAGGCGGGATGGTGCAGGGGGTGTGCTCGGCTGTTGGAGCTGCTGCCCGGAAACGAGAAACCTGAAAACGTGAGAGAGCATCAGCAATCTCATTGGAGACCCCTGGGACATGGCGGGCCCTGACATAGAAGTTATGCTTCATAGATATAAGGACAAGGAACCGAAGAAGGTCCATGACCCGGGGGGCTTTGGAGCGACCCGAGTTCAAAATGGCAACGACTGATTCGTTGTCGCACCAGAACTGAATCCGCTTCCCGGAAAAATATGGGAACCATATCGCGCATGCCACGACTATGGGGAAAAGTTCCTGCCATTCGATGCTTATGCCCCGGTCTTTGTTAAGTTGCACATGGGGGAGCCACTTTCCTTGGAACCATTTCCCATTGAAATATCCCCCAAAGCCAACAGTTCCCGAAGCATCGGTATATAAGTTCATGTCTGGGGACGGGGTGACTGTGGAGTCTAAGAAAAAAGAGCGACCATTCCATCCCGCAAGGAAGGCTTTCCACATAATAAGGTCCTTGAAGAATTCCTTGTTTAGACGAATATGATGAAAACGGTTGTGTACACTCCTAGTAAGGTCTATTATACGTTGCAAGAAAGTTCTCCCTGGGACAACCGCTTTACAGGCGAATTGAAGGGTTCCAATGAGTGATTGGAGCTCAATCAAGCGCGCAGAGCGGCGACTATCAAAAGAATTTAACAATTCCCGGGCGCGGAGAAGCTTATCGTCAGGGAGACGGGCCTCCATAAGAGTGCTGTCAAGCTCAATACCCATGAATTCCAGAACTTGGGAGGGGCCCAGGGTCTTGGACGCGACAGCCGGAGCTTTGCGTAGTAGGGTAGCGAAGCTGGACAAACATTGTACCCGGGATGGCTCGGCAATAAAAAAGTCATCTAAAATGTGAATGACGTTTTTTACACCATAGTTGTGTTTTAAGATCCACTCCAGACCCTCAGACAATTGGTTAAAGAGAAACGGAGCACTGCGAAGCCCAAAGGGGAGGTATAAGTCGATGTAGTATTGGCTCTGCCAATGAATGCCTAACAGATGCCAATGATCGGGGTGGACAGGGATCAGGCGAAATGCTGATTTTAGATCGGTTTTAGCCATGAAAGAACCCGGGCCCAGGGACTTAAGGATGCGAATAGCATCATCTACCCGAACATATTGGAGGCTGTAGGGATCCTTGGGGATATGGTCGTTAATGCTGTCGCCCTCGGGATAAGAAAGGTGGTAGATAGTACGCCATTCAGAGGAATGTTTTTTAGGCACCACACCCACCGGGTGACATTGGAGGTTAGGGAGGGGTGGGGAGTTGAAAGGGCCCGCTACCCGCCCAAGGTTAATCTCCTTAGAAAGATTTGAAGAAACCACCTCAGGGTGCTGGTTAGCGGAAATGAGATTACGGGATACCCGGGATTTTTCAGGACCGGTATAGCCGACATGTGTGCCATAGCGTAAACCATTAATTAAACTAGTAACAAAATTACGGTCAGGATGTAGGGATAATTCCCTTTCTAAAACATTAACATTAATCGGGGTGGATACATTAGGTGTCTTCTGCTTGGCCAGGAGGTGTACTTTATCTTTTGCTGCTTCCGCCATGGCTGGAGCCCTGGTATCGCTGGCTGCTGTGGTCCTTCCTGCTGATGCTTCTTGGACAGTTGAGGATAGAGTGGCTGTTGGAGTAGCAGCGACGGCAGACATGCGGGAAGTGGCAGGAGCTGGTGGTACACCCAGAGGCGCGGTTAAATCGGAAGCACACTGGTCCACTCTTTGTCTGCTGGCGGGAAGGGTCAGCACTCGGGCAGTCGCTCTGGTTGTGGTGCGGGCTAGAGCAGATAGGACAGTGTGGCTTAGCTAAGCCCGAAAATGTCACTGTCCAAAGTTCAAGGTCTACCTGGCCCCAGTTGATAGTTAAGTCTTGTGCGGCTCGTTTACGAAATTGTTCGTCGTAGGTGAGCCAGGACAGACCTTTAAATTTGGTAGCCGCACAGCTAATAGTTTGTTGGTACTTTAGGAGTTCCAAAGAACGGCGAGGGTAGGCTGTGACAAGAACTATCATGTATGTGGTGTAAGCGTCTAACCACTTGTGAAAGGTGTCGATCACTGGTTTCCGCTTACGGACCATGGTCATGTTGGAGGAGCCTGGACCCGAGTCATCAAATCTGACCTGAAGCTCGGGGACCTGGGACTGGTTTAGCGAGTCGGGGAGTAAAATAGTAAAATCGAGGTACTCACCCCGCAAGATTTTGTCCTCTGTGCTTTTATCCACTGGATGTTGGAGGCCAAGTGGAGTAGCGGCGCCAGGTCGACGTGGTGTGGCAAGTGATGGCGAGACGGCAAGGCCATGGAGCGGCTGGGGAGGCGATTGTTGCAGCGCTTCTGCGAGGGATCGTTGCACCGTCTCGCGGATAGTGGCCAACTGCGATGCCGTAAAAGGCGCAGGCTGAGTTTCTACCAAAGTTACCTCCGCCAAAGGGTCGTCGATATCCAGTGGATCTGCACTGTCCTCCACCGAGCTAACTGAGGAAAAATCGTCGTCCACCTCGTCGACGGCGCCAGCCCTTGTAGGATCGCGTTCGTCTGGTTGATTAGTAGGATTCGGCTGTTTGTCACGCCGTTCACGAACCACACGAGTGTTAGCTTTGCGTTTGGACCGTTTGCGAACACGACCAGGATTCTCCGCCTGAACTTGCTGCGGTTGTAAAGCGGCTTTCAAACGCTTGACCATTTGCGCTTTGCTCCCTGTAATAGGGAGGTTCAACGCCTGAAGACGAAGGCGAAGTATTTCGGAGGTGAGTTGAGCCAGGTTCTCGTTCTCAGCACGGCGAGGACGACGACCATTTGGTTTTGCGCCACGTGGACGAGCCATTGCGATTACCAATTTACAAATTTCGAACTAGGTTACAGTAGCACAAGCGATACAACTAGCGAATGATGCTAAAGTTCATTCTATAAACTTTTATAGCCAGACAGTTGTCTGGATTTAGGCCAATGGCAAATAGTGTACCATAGAAAGCAAGGACCACATGCAGGCTTAAGTGAGACATGAATAGAGATATTTAAAAGACTAGCCATACAAAATGCCTGATATAATTGTGCTAGACAGTGTTGCAACATTTATTTCTAAACGGCCATTGTAATCATTGTCCTTTCGAGACAAGAAAAGCGTACAGTTTCATTGCGTTACATTACACAATCAAAATAAACATTAACGACCCTGCGGGGGCCAAGAGCGTCTTGCTCCATTAACTGCGCTTTAATGTTTGGCCTTAAAGCTTAATGGCTTGCTCTCTCTTAGATAGAAATGTTGTTTTAAGCTTCAGTCTCATTCCCCTCTTGTGAGAACAACTGAGAACATTTTTGCCAATTAGAGTCCTTCCATTTTTTAAAATTTAGAACAAACAGTTTCACAGAGACACAGGAAAACTACATGTCATGAAACTACATAGTCAAGCTTACTGAACTTTTAGCAATCCTCGAGAATTGTGTTTGTCTCTTGTTATTGAAATTAAACAATCTTGATTTAAAAGCAGTTGCTGAGCTAGATTACTTTAAATGCTGGCATGGATTTAAGATGTTATAACAAGAACAGATATTCAAGTATTTATACAGCTATTTCGAGAAACGTTGTCGGAAAAAAACCCCAGAAAACTGTACAAGCCAATCCCGAAAGGTATTTTGGGTAGTTTCATCATTTCCGTGAAATCTTTAAAAAACATGGCAGGAGACGCCACGGACGTCTGTCTGCGTGTGCTGAAAGAAGCCCACAAAAACAGGTACGACACCTACAGTGTCAGGAAAGTACCTTGCTTTGCAACAGTCATGCAATTGAAGCAATACTTTCTGCAGAATTGTAAAGAGGAAACATTTCCAGCAACCGACACGACCTTCCAAATCGGCTACTATGCGGACGGAAACAAGAAATTCTCTATATCGTCCGAAATCCAGCTCGCCGAAGCGTTTTCTTTGGTAAAAAACGGGATGA
Source organism: Siderastrea siderea (assembly GCA_964030785.1). Lineage (NCBI taxonomy): Eukaryota > Metazoa > Cnidaria > Anthozoa > Scleractinia > Rhizangiidae > Siderastrea > Siderastrea siderea. The sequence continues at coordinate 39,571,457 of OZ034966.1, read as the reverse complement.
TAACATTGTGGGTGGATCCACATAAAGACGTTCCAAGGGGTTCTTCGGGCAAAAAGAGAAAAGGTAAGAAACACAATAAGCCATGTTTTGCACGTTTTGTTGCACCAAAAGTTAAGTGAGATTTTTTCCCTTGTTCTCAGTGATGATTATGATTATCACTATTCTGACTTAGGTAATCCCAGTAGTGCTCGAGATGATAGCGGGGACGGAGAGGAAGAAAACAGCTACGACTCTTGTCTTTCACGGCTTAGAGAGAAGCATACTCTTCCCGAGTTCAAATTGCGCTGCTGGGCGCGGATGGTGGTAAGGAAAATTTGAGTTGCCGAGAGTAATTTTCACCTTCTTTAGTTAAATTTCATATCCACCTTCAGACTATATTTTTATAAGATTGTTTGCTTCGTATTTTCTAAGGCGAGTTTTCAGCCAGAAGTTGTTTCCAAATGTCTACAAAAATTAGCATAAAACGCACGTGTTGCACGTTCTTGAGACTGAAATGCCTTGGACAAGTTTTGAGCTAATTTTGCAACAACGAATTACACTTCTCCAATATAATTATTGGTCAAGGTTTTATGTTGTTTTTACCTCCTCTGATGAGCTCGAATTGAGATCGGCGGGTGTCCGTAAAATTAACTATTGAAAACAGGAATAGTTCAATTTGTATCATTTTATTCCATTACAGGTTAACGGAACCCACAAGAGTGAAGATAACCCTCCGAATGTTCCATTTTTTACTGGCAATTCGAAAGTGGCTTCAAAATCATTCAAAAGTCAAACATCAGGTGAAGTCAGTGGACAATCCACGGATGGCGCTGAAAGAAAGGCAAGAGAGGCATTTCTTAGCAGATGCTAGCGGCCTTTAAATGTGTATTATTTTCTTAACCAAACGCTTTTCTACTTGTAGGTGCGTATGCGTTCAAGCATTCTTCAGCAGCTCAAGGATCTCAAAGCATTGAAAGACGATGACGTCCTTACAGAAAACGAATTTTCTTTGCAAAAGGATAAACTGTTAAAAGAAATGAATTCTTTGTAGTTTTTTAATATGCGATAATAATCAAACATTCGTCATTAACATTGAATAAAATTCATTTGTTTATTTATCACAGGTATTCGGCATGTTGAATGTAGTTTCTGATCTGTTCATCAGTAACCTGAAGAAATGCTTCTTCCACCATAAATTTGGGATCCTGGCAAAATTGCCAGGCCGCGTCATTTTCCCTGATCCAGTTTTTTGTTTGGGCAAACAGTTCTTCGCATGGCATAAAATCCGGGCTGTATGGCGGAAGGAACCCAACCATTGCTCCCGTGGCATGAATCCTGTTAACTACGGCGTCGGTGTGGTGGATAGCCGCATTATGTGGCAAATGAAAAATAAGGAAGAAATAAATTAATGTGATGCTAATCGCGTGAATCAGAGAGGGTTTAAATTTCAAATGGAAGGGAATGAAGTATCTGAGGAGTTACAAAAATATTTAATTTCATAACCACCGCCACATCGTAGTGTTGCAAGAAATTTTATGCTTACCCATTATGACCACTGATCGTGGATTGATGCCATTAAATGGAAGCAAGTTAGGGCAGAGCTTTTGATCCACAAACTCTTCAAATTTTGCCCCGTCGACCTTGCCCTGATAGATACCCACTTCTATCATTCCTTCCGTACAAATAACGGGTATGGCCGTTATGCGCGGTCCCCAGTTCTGCGCCTGATGTTTGACCGTGGCTCTGTTACCGACTAGACTATAGCCATAGGTGCGAGAAAGTCTTTTGTCCTAAAAAAGTAAAAGGTTGACGAAAAAATTGTGATTTGTGAAAAATAATTGAAGAGTACAAAAAGTTGTAAAACAGCAATTGAATACTTACAAATCCGCTTTCGTCCAAAAACATCAACATTTCAGGATCCAGGAGACAAACATTGGACCTGAAAAGTACTCTTGCTTCCTCAGATCTTTGAAGGGCAATTCTTGCCAGCTTAAAATGATAAAACACGCTTAAATTGACACACCAGGAAAATGATGCAAATTTGCGAAATAAAAAGCCCTCTTATAGTAAAGCGAGTATTTCACAAACCTTTTTGCGGGTGAAACTATTCCGTTTCAAATACCGCAATATGCTGGAAACAACATTTTCTGACCCTGTCTGTTCGTAGACATCGTAGGCAATCTCTGCAAGAGTTTTGTCCGGGTGTTCAAGAACAGCTTCCATAATTACGAACTCCACGTGTGGATGCATGGCAAAACTATTCAAAGGTCGCCCTAATTTCTCCCATTTTACTTCGCCAGTATTAGGCATTTTGAAATATAGCGCTCCACCGTTCTTGGGGACATGAATAAAGTAGCCGCTACATCATCTACACTATAACCTAAAAACTCCTTCATCCATATGGCTTGCCATCTAAGATCGTCACTGTACGGACGAGGCATCGCGGGTTTAATGTATCAATTGACTTATTAAAATTCATTGACCATATCCCAAAATACCTTTCGGGATTGGCTTGTGCAGTTTTTTGCTTTTTTCCGACAACGTTTCTCGAAATAGCTGTATATGTTTTTGTTCTTTTGCAGCTAATGCAATTTTGCATCTCAGCTGAATGATTACAAAAGCTTTCCAACAGCTTGAACAGACATCAAACCCCTGTCCAGTTCATTTCAGCTGAGTGTGGAACAACAATTTAAGATGTAAAATAATGTTGGAAATTACAGTCGCAATTCTGACAATACAAGTATAAACTTATGTTTTCTTTTTGACTGACGAATGGTCATTACAGTTTTTGGGAATTGACCCATGCAAGTTAGCAAAATAGTTTAGCAGCAATATCCTGATGATGAAACTAAAGACTCCATTATAATATTATAGCAGCTGTTACATGTAACAAAAATAGAATTTACAATTATAACAAATAAAAATACACTGTGAAAATAGTTTCATGTCCAGTATTTTCTTGTAGTCTGTTATATTCTGCTGTTGTTGTACATAAGAAATCTAGGTAGGATGCCAAGATCTTGTGTAGCATTCATTTGGTAGTTTTCCTATCTTTCTTCTCTGCTAGAGCATGTGAAACACTGTGTGAAAAGCTAACTTTTTTCACATATCTTTCACATTCTTTTCACATGCCTTTCACATGGTAAAATTTCACATGCACGTGAAATTATCATGTGAAAAACGTGTGAATACTGTGTGAAAATAGCCACCATTTCACACGGTATTTCACGTTTGCTTCTGCTACTGGTGTGTGAATTTGTCTGATAGAGCATGTGAAACACTGTGTGAAAAGGATAACATTTTTCACACAATTTTTCACATTGTTTTCACATGCCTTTCACATGGCGAAATTTCACATGCATGTGAAATAAATGTGAAAAACAAGTGAATACCGTGTGAAAATTACCACTTTTTCACACACTATTTCACATGGTTTTTCACATGTTTGCTCCTGGTAGTGTATGGGTAACAATAATTACACAATTTTAGAGTGATTAGAGTACCATACTGTAAGTAGAATATAATATTGTAAATTGTCTAAGTATTGTATTGTCATTAATGTAGGCAGAGTCTCGTTAGTCGTGTAAGTGTTGCAATCGTTGTATTGTAGAGTGGTGTAATGTTTGCAATAAAAAAAAAGACACAGCACGGGTCATGAGTGACATGGATGAACAAGACGACGCCAAGACTGGGCTACAAGTGGATGACAACGATCAGGTCACTGGGGAATTACTGGGTGACTTTTATAAGCGGTTGATCCACGTAGATGGAGGATATCGTAGCGATAAAATTGCCCATCAATACAAGTCACAAGTGGAAAGTGTCGTTAAAAGGTTGAAACAGAGAGAAACGGAAACGAAGGATGCTCAAGAGAAACCACAGCCAATGTACCTACTGTTGCAGTCCGGAAAAGAGGGAGTAACACTCCTGAAGACACGGCTTTCCTATGCAGTGGAGAAGTACCAGCCTGGCACTGTTCGGTCCTATTTGATGAGTTTATGCCTCTTTTACAAATTTCTGACCCAAGAGCGTAAAATTGACATACCCAATGTAAGCATAGACACTAAATGCGTGCAGGGATCTCATAACTTTATGGTCAGCCGCACAAAAGAAAAAGGTGTTAAAAAGAAAGCTCAAAAAGTATGACAAAGTCTTCAACAAGCTTCTTTCAAGTGAGCAACTATACAAGGTGTGCCATGGTGACCAACGCATCAAAGCAGTCAAACAGCTAGCTACAACATCAGAAGAAATAAATCGAGGGGCAGAAGTTTGAAGAGTAGTTAATAAACAGACCCACTGCAAGGCGTGCGATTGGCTGATAATGCGTGTTCTCATAGATAACAGCGGAATAAGTGGGGTAGCAGCAAATTTGACTGTAAGGGAATTTAAAGAGGCAGTGTTCTACCCGGGTACAGAAGAGGACCTTTCCCAATGGAGAATGCTGGTTGAAAAGCACAGAACGGCTGAGAATTATGGTGCTGTAGTTGTTTGGGTCTACGATGACTTATACAAATTGATGGACATGTCCGTAAGAACTGTGCAAAGCCAATTCATCACATCTGTTCCAGAGGTCGAGCAGCTTTTTGTTTTCAATAACGGGTTGCCCCTGACTTCTTCACAGGTGCCAACTTTGGCTTGGAGAACTTTCCGGAGGGAAGGCATTGCAACAGAGGGAAGAATATCTGCGACAATACTAAGGAAGTCACTTGCCACGGGCATGCATGTCTACGTGCCCGACGAAAAGGAGCATCTCACTGCCCTAGCACAACACAAAACAAAACGCAAACACAAGCCAAGTACTATCGCATCCACGATAAGGTCCGAGAAGCCGATTTAGGTCGCAGAGCAGTCAGTAAATTTGCTTCCCTAAAAACTTGAAATGTTCACCAGGCGCAAGATGAAGCAGCTGGAGGCAAGCCAGCTGCGAATAAACAATGGACAGCGGAGGAAACGGAGCAACTGAGGTAGCTTTTCCAAGACGACCTTGAGACAGGAGCTATTGAAGAGCCCAAAGTAAAGGAAATATTGTCAACTACACCCCTTAGGAAAGAATGTTCCCTGAAAGCAGTTGTGTTAATGTAGGATGAGAGAAGAAGACATGAAAGCTAAAGAGCCTCCTTGCCAAGAAGAGACATCGCATGAGAAGGTATTGAGGTTTCTCGATTCCGCTCCATTAATACCTCTATCCATAGCAGACACCTCAGGATCGGTTTCTGTTGACTCGTCCAGGTTCTGGAGGAAGTTCACAGAGGAGCAGACAGATCTTCTCATTTCCTTGACAAGAGATCTTATCGATAACAATGCCATCAAGAAGGAGGTTGTCTGGCAGAGAGTGAAAAGTACGGTGGCCCGTAAGTGCCATCCTAAATAATATTAAATAACACGTTGGCTTAAAGAAAAATATTACATTCTTTGGATCCAAAGATTTTACCCCAGACTCAATTGTTGCTTTTGTACCATTGGATCCAAAGTTATAACAACGGATCCAGAGTTTTCATTACGGATCCAGAGTTATAACTACAGATCCAAAGTTATTACTACGGATCCACAGTTATTACTACGGATCCAAAGTTATTACTACAGATCCAAAGTTATTACTACGGATCCAAAGTTATTACTACGGATCCACAGTTATTACTACGAATCCACAGTTATTACTACGGATCCAAAGTTATTACTACGGATCCAAAGCTTTTACTACGGATCCAAAGTTTTTTCTACGGATCCAAAGCTACTACTACTGATCCAAAGCTATTACTACGGATCCAAAGTTTTTACTCCGAATCCAAAGTTCTAACTCCTGTCCGGTTCCAAAGTTCCAATGATTTAATGAACCACGTGACCCCGCGTCCGTGTTCCAATATGGCGGACCTGTTGAAAGAAGATGGAAGTGTAGAAGCGGTAAGTTTTTCTCCATTACTTTGCCCTGATTGTCGTGACAGACTTCATTATTATATAATTAAGTACCAATTGGAATCTTTGAAAGCGGGCAAGCTTTGGATAGTCCGAAGAGAACATTGCTATCAGTGTTGTTCTCGATGTTCAATTCTGTTCGTCACTGATAAACATCATGACAGTTGGTTAATTGTTGGTTGTTTCTGATCTTGGTGTTGCATTCATTCGGTGCATTTGTATTATATTATGTTTTACCATTACACCAACTGTCAAGTACTGAAAAGTTTACGCAATAAAATGCGCTTATTTTTTCAAAAGATGAAGTGAGCTCAAGTCAGTTCGCACTGTTGGCCGTCCTTGTTAAAAAGTAACCAACCGGACAAAAATGTCTGTTTTCTTGACTTCGAATCCAGCAATTTATTTCAGAAACCATAAAATGCATAATCAGACGTATTGATAATTGCAACAGTAACATTGCTCTGTTTCCATGTAGGCCTCACTTGCATAACACCTTTTCAACGCCACTGGCCGAAAAGTTGACACTCTTTCATTAGTGAGTTCCATGGCTCATAGCTCATAACCACTTGATTTTTTACACAAAAGGGACTATTTTTATACATTAATGATATTTATATTATTTTTTATTTATTATTATTTTTCTGCAACCTGCAACCTGCCAACCTCGTTCCCAGGGTCCCTCAGACCCTGGAAACGAGGTTGGTACCCTTTAACCAGCAGTTTACATCCTCCCTTATGAAATATTCTTCTTCTTCTGTGTGTTAACCAGGTATGTGACTTTTTAAGTAAGCGTGGCGTCGATCATAGCATAGTGGAAAAGTTTAGAGCAGAAAAGGTGAGATTATGATTGAAGTTTGATTAATATATAATTTTTTCCTTACTGTGGAACTGGTCATTATTTATAGAGGGGGGGGGGGAAGAGGGAGGGGCTCACAGGTGTTTTGATTGGTTCGGGATGTGGGGGGCATAGTTTTTCGGTAACGAGGCGGAGGGAGTTAAGTTTTGTTGAGGTTCTGTAAAAGGGCCTATGTTAGACTGTTCACAGCCTTTCTATGTTCTCAGATCATTGTAGCCGCAAGCTTACTGGAACTCAAGGTGAAGCACGAGCGTGGGGGTAGGGGGCAAATTTTATCTTTCAGATAAATTTTTTCCCTCCCCAGCCCTGCCTCCATAAAATAATGACCAGTCCCGTAGTAATAATATATCAATTAAAGTGAAGAGTGGGACTAGCTGATGTCGATAACTCTTCAGTTTCAAGCTACTGCCAACCAACTCTTTAGAGTATATTTTTCAGTTTCAGTTTTTTGAGTGTATTTTTCAAAAGTTAGTTGACATTAAACACATTCAGGTGCAAAGGATTATTTGTAGCAGTTAAATTTTTCAAAAGTTAGTTGACATTAAACACATTCAGGTGCAAAGGTTTATTTGTCGCAGTTAAATTTTAATTTAAGATGAAATTGTTTTAAACTTGGTTATAATTTTTTTAACTAGTTAGTTTTTTCACCTGGTTAATTCTTTTCTTGCTAGTTAATAGATTACAAACTAGTTATTTTTTTTAATTTTAAATTGAGGTTAAGGTTAGAGTAAGGCTTATGACTAGTGTTAGGGTTAGCACTAGGGTAAGGTTAGGACTGGAGTTAGGGATTGGAATGGGGTTTAAATTTAGGGATTTGGATTGAATTTACTGTCCTTGTTAACAGTAAGAACTTTTGTGTGCTTGATTAAAATCACAATAATCTACAATTCGTTCATTTGGCCTAAACCTGGTTTTAGTTGGGAAGTGTAATCGTTGTTGCTTTAAGTCTTTTTCAACATAATTTGTGAGGTACATTGATCAGAAATTTTAACCTTTAGTTTTCTCCTATTTCACAGTTTGACTGCGCCGCTGTGCAATACAGCACAGAAACTTCCCTAAAACAACTGGGATTAAAACTGGGTGATGCATTCGCCCTGAAAGCTTTTGGAGAGAAGAGAAGGTCACAAGATGAAAAACAACAAGAAAACAAAGAGGAAAGGAAGAGAAAGTTACTAGATATCTTACAACGGAAAGCTGATAACTCTAAACCCAAGCGCACAAAATTAAGCTCTGTTAAGACCTCGGCGAAACCGAAAACACGGCGAATTCTACTAGGCATGATGAATTATGATGCGAAGAAAAAGAAATACACAAGGGTTTCATTGGTTAAAGGAGGTGGCACTAGAAAGGTAGACCTACCTTTGGACTTCAACAAAGAGGATGTAATCCGATACACCGTCAAGCTCTTCCTTCCAGAGGTTGAATACACAGGTTCCACTTCAGACGTCATTTACAAACTAGCAAACTTCAAGCAGGAACCAGTGTCCGACCTTGTAGATTCCAACAATACAGTGCATGCATTCACAATCCAGAAGTATTGTGAATTGTGCAAAACCCATCAGTTCAACCTGTACCTACTCGTAAAAGAAAATCGTGAGGTAGAAGATGAAGAAGGTAAAGAGGACGACAATGATTTGTTGATCCCCGTGTTTAGTATCCCTGTGGAAGAGGAGATTCCCAATCTGTCTTTAGAGGCAAGTCAACCTGATGTAAGCAGTACTCTACAATCTTCAGCAGATAATCGGAGCAACCACGCTTCTAGGTCTCTGGTGGATCTACGACCTGAAAGAAACAGCAACATAGCAACACGAGATCCTCTATCCACATGTACTTCTACTGAAACTAATCTAAACTGGAACTTAATTGGATCGAGTTGTGACAGGCTTCAGCTGCGAGAAGAGCAGCAAAACGCATTTGAAAAGAGTTTGAAAGCAGATCAAGAAGCAGAAGCTAACAAAAGGGAAGCAGCGCAACGTCAAGAGTCTTTGGAATCCTTGAGATCTGCCAGACTTTCTCGTGTTCCTCGTGAACCAGAAGAGGAGTTAAATGAGGAAAAAGTGACAATTTCAATTTGACACCCTTCCATGGGAGCAGTGTCTCGCAATTTTCTACGAAGAGAGAGCATGTTTGGAGTGTATGATTGGTGTGGATCTCTTTCTTTAGAACCAGAGTTCTTTGGTCTGTACACCGCTCTTCCTAGTACATTTATTCCCCATGTGAACCTGTTACTTCAGTGGCAGGAACTATGCTTTATGTTCACGAACAATCCTCTCCTGTAAGTATGAGTAATGATGAGCTGGAGGTTTCTTTGAGGGGTTTTGGTTTGCCTCGTCCTGTTCCGATCACTGAAGGCCATGAAACAATCCAGATTGAAGACAATGACATATCACTCTGGGATGGTTTCTCAGCAAGCCCCATTCAGGAGGTCAACTTACCTGTGGAGATCATGGATGAGCATTTCAGGTAGGCGTCTTTCTAGTTCTTGTTGACACGTAGTATCGCAAAAGGACCATGGCCTCTGGGGACGAGAATGATAAAACAGGTAAAAGAATTGACAGAAAGAGACATTTTGTCCAAATTATAACGCGTTCTCTTTTGCGTTCCACCCACCGAACATTTCGGAAAAAATGCGATGAATACATGTGGAGAATAAATTGTGGTTTCAGTGCAACATCTTCTTCAACTGTCGATCAGTGATGAAGACCACCATGTAGAACTTAGCATTCAAACTTTCATTGAACTGTCATAATGGCAAAGAAGTACAAGGTTACACAAGAAGTACTTTGTATTCTTGTATATGCCGGATTCTGTGAAGTAAACAATTTTTCGCTTGCTATGTGATCGACCGGCTTTCGACTTATAATTCTCTTTTTTCCTCTTTTTACTTTAATGATTTCCAAGTCTCACTGCCGATCATTTAGTCGATTTTAAAATCTTTACCGGCTGCCTGTCATTTCGCCACCAATTAAACCTCACAACTTGAATATAATCTGACATAGAAGCTTCCATTATTTCACACTTCGCCTGCATTTTACCCCTGGTCCGCAGTTTTAACCTTAGCCTGTATTTTACCTCCGGTCCAGCTTGCACAGTGTTCACTGTGCGGATTCGTACTTTTATATACGCCCGAGCTAAAATGAAACGAACTCACATCTTCTTTCGACAGCTCAAACTATTTTCATACTTGCCTTTCAGCCATCACAAACGTAGGGTCATGTAATCACCTAACCTAGATGCATCGAACGACAATATTAAAAAACACAAGCTTTAAATACAAACTTTAATATATTTTACTAAAACACTTCACAACACCACTGAATAAAATCAACGCAACCAGATGTACCTAAAACACATTTCAAATTATCTTCTCAAGTTGACCACTTTTCGTGAAAAATACAAAGGCTGCACATCGCCACTCTCTTAATTCGCCATTCAGTGCAAAACATCAACAAAGATGGCCGTCACCAAATGGCTCTCAGAAGTCGATATCTACTCGGATTTACTCGGATATTAGAATCAACTATTTCACTGGCTGTTCATAGTAGCCCCAATTTGATTGGTGTGACATACTAGGCAGCACCATAACACCGTCGGGTTTTTTTATTTTTCATTTGTTTTTTATTTCAACACACAAAAAAACACTACTTACAACTGTCACTTTCCTGCACAAAAACTTTACACCACTTTCTATTTATAAGTATATTACATTACTTTACAATCGAACAATAATTGAGTACGATTTATATACATAGGTAGGGGATATTTACAAAATGACTTATTTTTTTGGAGGAGACATCATTTTCCTATCTCTATGTCTGTCTAGACATTTTCCAGCTGAAATTTGAGTAGAATTCTTTCGACGAATATGGGAAGGAGGATAGCTTTGTTATGCAACTTGCGATGGCTTATGGTTATTTTTAGAAAAAAAACTCAATAAATTGAAATGTTCTTTTTACTTCATTTAAGATCATGCGATGATACCCACGATGCCGCACAATCAGCTGTTTCAGTCGCTGGCCCCACTACAGGAAGAGATATAAGTGATTCGAATACTGAACGCTCTTATGGAACTTATGGGAATCCTACCGAAACAAACGCAGAGGTTACCAGCAACAATCGGGGTGGTTTTCAGAGTCGTACTATAACAGTTCACAGAGGAAATATCAGGCAAGACATGATTGATATTTTCACAGATCCTTCAATCATGAACTGTCATATTATGGTGGAAATGATAAACGAGAGGGGTACTGCAGAACAAGGAAGAGGTTCAGGCGTGTTCAAGGACGCGTTAAGTCTTTTCTGGAAAGATGTCTACGATTCGCTCATGTTGGGGGAAGGTGAACGGGTGCCATTCATAAGGCACGATTTCCAGAGAAAAGAATGGGAGGCAATCGCAAGAATCCTGTTGAAGGGCTACCAAGTGCACCAATATTTTCCCCTTCGTTTGTCGAAAACATTTGTTGCCTCTTGCCTTTTCAGTGAATCCGCCGTTTCTGATAATATGCTTCTTGAATCATTCATGCAATACGTCTCGAAGGTCGAGCGCAAAGTCGTCGAAAAATGTGTGAATGGAGAGATCGAGGCTGACGACGAAGAGCTGATTGAATTGCTAAGCACTTTTGAATGCAAGCGAGGTGTAACAAAGAGCACAATCCTAAAAACTGTGATCGAGGTGGCCCACAAAGAGCTGATACAAAGGCCGCAGTACGTAGCAGACTGTTGGAAAGAAATCATCACAACTCTGGCAGATAGCTTTCCCAATGTTGAATCACTGCTGTATTTTTATGATCAGCTGACTCCAACAAACTCCAAAGTGTTGGATACGATTGAGTGCAAAGCAAACACCCAGGAAGAAAGGGATTCGCTTAAATTTTTAAAGCGTTTCATCAAAGGCCTGGACTCGAGAATGCTGACGACTTTCCTTCGTTTCTTTAGTGGCTCGGATTTGATGTTGTTCGATTCGTGGCAGGTTAGTTTCACCAACACTGAGGGATGCGCTCGATGGCCAATAGCACACGCCTGCAGCAACACCTTGGAACTGCCTTCGACCTATCTATCATTTCCGGAGTTGAGAGAAGAGTTTAATAACATTCTCAAGTCCGAAGATTGGGAAATGGACATTGTCTAATTTGAAGTCACACTTGATGCGAGAAGGGACACATCGCCTCTTCAGCTTGCAAAGAATGTATTATTTTGTGACTTATCCGCATGAACAACTCAGGCAATCAAATACTTTCGTTCAAAAGTCGTGAAAGTTATCACGCGCCGACTATAACACTCGCGTTCTTTTGATGTGGGCGGTGAAACGAGTCGTGCTTTAGTGTTTTAATTAGTTAAAAGTTGTATTCATCGTTCCTGTTGTTGTTTTACCTTCTGGGATAAACGGATAATTGTTATAAATTATATTAAATTTTACGTATGATTTAACAGTATTACGATCTCGATGTTGGTTTGTTTATCGATTTTTATCGATTCAAGGGTCTTCAAATAAAAAGTGATTGTGATAATGTATAATGATTGTCAATACGTATTAAGTGCAACAAAATAAAAACATCGCCATTGTCTGGATCGTGGCTGAAAACAATTGGGGAAATGCAAAATCTGGACTAATCATTAGAAGTTAATTCTAACTACGATTTCTCAACCAAGATTATGTTTTACTGTTAAAACTGTAGTTTCAAGTTCTAAATAAAGAAGTATTAGGGTACAGATGGATTACAATGTATATCCTAACATGTATTGCCAGAAGTGCTAATGCATGTACTAGTGCCATCAGATATATTTCTTAATCAGGAATATTCTAATTCCAGGTTTTCCTCTCTGGGAAAAGGGTAAAGCGCATTTAAATCAAGTTTATAAGGTTATGGCATTGTTGCATTATGGAGTGGAGTTGTAATTAAACTTGACGTTTGTACAACATTGGTACTGATATGCTAGGATAAGTTCCAATAGCATAATTTTACATTAACGTTTTCAAATTCCATTAACTGAAACAAGCAAAAAGTACTTTTTTAGCTTACATGTTGCTGTTATGATATTGGGGTTACTTTTAGTAAATGCTACGGCATTTCCATTATAATCTTACAGTTGATATTTAGTAAACGTAAATAAATGTTTTGAATATTCTATGACCTTTGGAGTATTGATTTTTACGCTTATTAGACTAAATCTCATCCAAGCACATAGTTTTCACTACTTACTGTCTAATTCAGTAAATAACTCCTCTAACTGCCAAATTGGACTCGGCGAACAACCTCATCCAATTTAGAACACCATGTTCAGTAAAACTATTATCTTCACTTCTATAGTGGGGTGGTAAAAGAACAAAGTTGAACTAAGAGCTTCATCTGCGTTTGAAGCCATTCCCTGCGGATCATCTGCTGTTATCAATAATACGACACTCTTTCTCTTACGATATCTACCTGTGCTAACACCTTCTGCAAGAAGGGACACAAAAAAATGGCGTTTTAGTTTACTGTTAGTTTGTGGTAAATTTTCTTCAGTTGACCAACACCCATTAGGTAGCAATGTTCCAAGAGAATGAAATCATTGATTTCGAACCGCAGAGCTCTTAAATATCTTCTATGGAAACAAGAATTTCTAAATAAAGATCTAGTGCGCTTTGAGGATTGCTTGGCATTTCTAGCCCTTTTTCATCCATGATTATCTGTGCCAGCTCTGCAAAGGTATCAGCGACATTTGTATCTGGAGATTCACAACAGACATCCTCCGCTACATCTATGTCAGTTGCTGGGACATCATTTAGATAGGAGCTTGTACCGGTGACTTCAGGCAAAAAATACAAGGTTTCTGGTCTACCCGGGGGAGAGGATTCGTTAGATGAGGGTCTTATCTTGTGAAGATTCCACTCCTGTACCACACGGATTAGTTCATCTTCAAGTAAAGGCATAAAACAAAATAAAAGACACTCCACTTGGATTGGATCGCAATCATTGTATAGCCCTTGGTCCTTCAAATCCTTGAAAAAATTTATCCACCAATCAGTTTCGGAGTGCCTCAGAAACCCCAATGCTCTTTCAAATATTGTTATGTTTGATGTATATACAAGGCTAAAAAAGATAAAAAGGGAGTATAAACAATTAAAAGGAACCAAACGTTTTCAACAAGTATGTCATCATCAGGGTTAAAAGGCCGTTCGTGATTTACATGGTTTTTATACTCAGGTTATTCCCGAAGGGAACAACTGCGCAACATAGCAATTAACTTGTTTGTTGAAAGTTGGGCTCATTTGTTGGATAATTAGGCCCTCGATGATCTTTCTCTTAAAATAAGATCTTTCTGAACAAAGGACTCTCCACTGGAATGAGTGACTTGGGTTTTCCAAAAGGTGGCGTGCTGGTTCCGAGGTGTGGCAGATATTTGGATGTTCAGTTATTCGCACTTCAAAATTTTGCATTGTTTCACCTACATAGTTTTCTCCGCATGAGCATTCTCCTTCGTAAATAACGTGGGACTTGCGGAACCAGCACGCCACCTTTTGGAAAAACCCAAGTCACTCATTCCAGTGGAGAGTCCTTTGTTCAGCAAGATCTTATTTTAAGAGAAAGATCATCGAGGGCCTAATTATCCAACAAAGGAGCCCAACTTTGAAGAAACAAGCTAATTACTATGTTGCGCAGTTGTTCCCTTCGGGAATAACCTGAGTATAAAAACCATGTGAATCACGAACGGCCTTTTAACCCTGATGATGACATACTTGTCAAAAGCGTTTGGTTCCTTTTAATTGTTTATAACCCCCTTTTTATCTTTTTTAGCCTTGTATATACATCATTTTACCTTTTAGCGACTATCATGTTATTATAATGTTTGTTAGGCACGAAAGAAGAGTCTAATTTTTGTTTAAATGTTAGGAAGGTATATTCATACCAACGTTAAAGTTTCGTTTTATAGCATAAGCGTCTTGGTGAGAAGTGACGATGAACACTTTTAGTTAACGTTAGGTTAATGTTGATACAGTTTTCACCCTATTCATTCAGAAGACACAGTTTGCTTAATTCATTTTCAGGATTTTGGAGAATTGTCCTGGTTCTTTACTAGTGTTTACTGAAAATTTAATTGATGTTAAATCGTTGAAAACAGTAGCACAATATACATGTATGATGCGCATCTAGAATAGAGGTTTCAAGCTAGAAAGTTGTGCATGGCACGCTCATAGCAATAGAGCAATTTTCGTATGAACTTGAGAAACGGTTTTCATGTTTGTTTATAATTTGTTTCACCCGCCAGTGATAGCGCCATTGGCCTATAAGGAAATGGCGCTATATAAATTATGGATTATTACTATTACAGAAATAAAAAATGTGCCGAGTGCATTGTTGAGTTATAAAACACGCGGGAATTTTTAAGAGCACGAGAGAAGTACAGAGAAGGCGAGTGCTTTTCGCACTTCACGAGTGCTCTTATGTAACTCAACAATGCACGAGGAACAAGTTTTTTATTTCTTTTATGAAATAAAATGATCACAAAGGGGCAAAGTGCGCTGTGACATAATGTACATGCCTTATCAGGATATAATGCACTCGGTTTGACCAATCAAAGCGTGTGCATTTCCTTGAGGATTTTATAATATTATAATAACAAAATTCCCATTTGTTTCCCACGTAAACATCTCTAATATGAAAAATGCCTTTGTTTGATAAACAAATCAGAATGTCAAAAACAGTCTGATGAAAAACAATCTCGCATCTTGTCATTGTAACAGAGTTATGGAAAGTTCTGAAGTTTCGAAAATTACCTTTGTTATCCATATTTTTCACATTCACTTACCCAAATAAAACCCGTAGCCGTTTGTTTTCGTTCGCGCAGCCAATCAAACATTTTCACTTTCGTCTGTTGTTCTTGTTTTGTTCGTGTGTAAATATTTTAAGGTCATACGAAAATCGCCTAATACTCAGCCTTGATAATTTTTTTTAGTAAAGGCCTTGCCTGCATAGTTGGCCTGCAAAAGTTTAGTCGTTTCTTCCAGGTTATCAGACTTTTCAGATAATAACGTGTTGCTTAAATTGAAAATGAAACACACTGATTGTGTTTAATTGTTAACTTGTCGCGCATGGATTAACTTTTATCTTCAAGTAAAAAGAACAGACAATATTTATAATGATGGCTGACAAGGAAACAGTGCTTCGGAAATGGTGTTGAGGAAAAAGCACTTCCCCCTAATGTTTCCCCGTTTGCGCGCACTGGAAACACTTGTTGCAGAAATAAAAAGGTCTTTTTTTGGGGGGGGGGGTTCACAGCGATGTTTTCCTGTGCACACAAATGTGAAAACATCTGGGAAACAATGTTACATTATTAATATTGTTTCCGAGATAATGTTGCCTTGTTTGCTGTTTCCTAAATGTATTACTCCCTAAGATAAATTCATGAGCACACAAGCTTTTGGGGCGAGTGGGAAATGTTTAAACAGGGGTTCCGGTATGAAAGGAGACTCAGCTGGTCATCGTACCTTCAGTAGTCAATTAATAACCGTCACATTTACAAACTGCAAACAACATGCATGTTTTCACGGCCTTTATAGAGAAAATTTTGATTTAAGTTCTCGCGCTGGACTATCAGTTGGTTACCTGGAAACTAAAATCTTGCATTGCTGTGGGGCCTTTCTATGCCAGACACCAACTGCAACAACGTGCCACACCCCAAAGCGAGTGAAAAGATGGAAGGCCTTGCTCTCTTATAGCGGAACATTCTGTTGAACAACAGTTGAAATATGAAAGCAAATTAATATTACTTGTACTTCCTTAGCTTTCAAAAGAAAGCAATGTAGACAATTATTCCTGTTAATTATTCTAAATAATGTTTTGTATGTGAAAACCGAATTTTCTGCCCCAAAAGCGAAGTCGATAGTTGCGAGATCACGGCTTACATGCTAATTCAGTAATAATTTGTATTGTAATCACCCGCGACCCATCCAAGTGGTCGGTGTGAAGCGTTTCTAGACAGGGACCCCGTTTGGTAGAAGAAAACAACAACAACAACAAAACAGCAAGAAAAAATACACGGAGGTTCTCAAAGACATGGGCCAAAAAGGGAAGTTTTTCAATCAAAAACTTTTTACTCCACTAGTTTTTTGTGGAAAAGATAAAGGGTTATAGTATTATTCCCAAAGCTGAGAAACAAGTTATTTAATTGTTTTATTCCTGGCCTTTTTTACGTAAACTATCAAACGTACACAAGAGTGTGTATTTGCTACCCAAACGCATATTTGCTGCGAAACTGTTTTTTTTGTTATAAATGCCCATAAATGTAAAAGAAACCTTCTGAAGTGGCTCATATCAGTGTAAGCTAGCATGCGCATTGCTTTCCCAAAAAATAAGTCTTTTTTTAACAAACTATTAGTGGAGCAGCCAGGCCCAAAAAAAAATAGGTTTTGTTCAACCCAAGAGTCAGAAAAGGTTTGACCACGGATTCTGATAGCGTAAGACCTGCTGATTAACGCCTAGGTAGTTTGTAATATCAAATTGTGGTATAGGTTTTGAGTTAAGGGCTGTTTTCTCTAGTCATACGAGAGCTCAGCATGGAAACAAGGCTGATATCACGATCGCCGATTTTCTCATCTTTTTGTTCAAATATCGTCGGGAAACCAAATAAATTATCAATGATATGATAAGAGAATACGATATCTGATATCTATAACATAAAATAATACCAAATAGGTCACGTGACCGTTATCAGGTCTGAATTTAGCTTGAAATTATAAAAGCAGCTTATTTTTTCGAGAAAAATAGCAAATCTTTATCATTACAATGCCATATTTGCTTCGCTTTTAATTATTCTTGAACGGGAGTTGTTTTAAAGTTGAAGTGAGCAAAAAGTACGCTTTACAATCGTTGTAAATGCTTTTATAGGCTTAAGACTGTCATCATGAATTGGAGGCCAAAAATGTAGGTGAGAATACTACTTCTTAATTGTAACCACAAAAATCACTCTGATCAATATTGTTTAGTGTTTTGCTGGATTTGGAGTATGTTTTTGTCAAAACGTCGTAATATTCAAAAAGAATTTTGCTGTTTAATGATCTTTTTTCTTTTCCTTATCAAACAGCAGTTTGCCTCCAAAAATTCATGAGATTATGTTATATGTAAATAAAATGTCATTTTAGTGAATATTTACCCCACCTCTAACATTGATAGTTGTGTAAGATATCATAGATATAATAAAATCAGACAAAAAAGTTATTTCTTCCGTTTATTGCACGAGATTGAGGCTGAAACTCACTTCCAAGTAGAACCAGACCAAGGCTATAACATCCAACATGGCGGCCCCCATGTTCAAAGCTGTGTTACACCTGTAAGCACTTTTCATTTGTTTTATTTCTTTTTCACTCATGAAAACAAAGATCCTTAAACAAAAGTTCGCTTGCAAGTAATCAAACTACATATTGCTCGCTTGCAAGTAATCAAACTAAAAAATATTGCTTAAAACGTTTTATTAATGTTTTCAGTTGGAATGGCTAGCAAAAGAAAAACGCCTGAAGACGGCTTTGCTTTGCCATTGCCTACAGAGAAAAAGAAAAGGGCAACTCCATTTGATAAGTGCATCATTTGTCAAAGGGACTTACCAGGCCACCTTTTGAGGAATGGGAAGAGTTCATCAGTCACCAAGGTACTGCAAGATACTGGGGAGATGATGTTTTAAACAAATGTAAAGAAGATCCTCGCAGTTATTAACGCAACTTATGCAGTTGCGAAAAGAAAGCCTGAAACCATCAGGCTTGCCGGGATTCGAACCCTGACCTCTGCGATACCAGTGCAGTGCTCTAACCAATTGAGCTAACAAGCCAACTGGGAGCTGGTCATTAAATTGGTTCGTAATATGCCCGGGAAAGATGAAGATGAAATTATGCTGCGGAATGAAGAAATATGAATGAAGAAGATGATGTTTTGATAAGAATTTGTAAAGATGGGTCAGAAATTGTTGATTGCTTATTGTGGCATGACACCTGCTATGCTTCCTATACAAGTCAACAAAACATCAAACATTCAGTTAATGCTACTGAACCGCCCAAAGACCAGCAAACGTTGAAAAGAGTTCAATGATCAGACAAAGATCAGATAGACTGGTCTAAGCGTTTCATTTGTAAGAAACGAAGCTATAAGAAGAAAACAGAATTGATCAATGTTTCCACTTTTGAGGCCTGCCAAAGTATAAAGAAGGCTGCTACAAATAATGACGATGAAGATATAATGTGCCTCCTTATTGGTATTAAGGATGATCTTATCGCTGCTGAAGCAAAATACCACAAGAACTGTTATGTGCTCTATATTTCCAAAAAATCTCCACATGTCCGATTGGAAACCCAGACCAGTGACACAGACTACGACAACGCCTTCCAATGACTCGCTGAAGACTAAAAGCATGGACTAGATGAGGGACGAGCATTTGATATGGCATCGCTGCTGGCCAGATATAAGGAATTTCTTTTAGAGAAGAGAGTCACTGGAGAGCCGAAAGCTACAGCAGGCAATGTCTAAAGGATCGCTTGAGGAATTTCTTTGGAGGAAATTGTTTTCCACCAGCAGTTAGGAAGAGCAACGTTAAGCTCCAAGATGTGACTAATGCATGGGCTCTCTCGCAAACGATTGGTAAGACTGAAATAAGACGCTACCCTTACATTCGTTACCCATCATAATACTATGTAATGTTATACATTGTTTTTACAATCAGATCTACCGTTAATAATCAATTTGCACATTTCACAATAGGCCATTCCAGCTATAAGCGCACACTCTTCGTACTATTTAGAAATTTCCCAGGCACCTACCAAAACTACAAGAATTATTACAAAATCTATCAAGCATGCGTTGTATGCTGGAAGTTGTGGTAGCATGCGCTTATAGCTGGAATGGCCTATTAGCGTTTTCAAAAGGGTATCCGTAAGTGTAGGGCTGACGAAAAAGGGATAACGTATTTTCAGCAACAAGACTCTAAAAATCAAGTGCATAACTTAACACGAACTCGAGAACTTGTGAAATCGTATATAAAAATGCTAAAACGATTTTTATATGCCTTGTATTATCATAGGTTTTCTTAAGCTAACATTTTCTTTACAATCATCATTCTCAGGATAACGACACCCATTGCAACTACATCACTAGTCTGGCAAAAGACATTAAAGTCGGAATAACAAAGTGCAGTGGCATAACATAAGGCCTTTAGATACAAGAGATGTTTTTTTAGAGGCTACACGAAAGATTGTAACTGACGACCTGTATTGCTTGATCCGTCTTCTAATCACCGGTGAGGCTGACCAGAAAGACCGACCCTCTCGGTGCCTCAGCATTTCAAGCGAGCGCCAAGTCTTGAGTATTTGTCAAGATATCATCCATTGTTCGACCAAAGGTAACGTGAAGACTTCCAAACATGCAGGCGTAGCAATAACCATCCACCATCTGACATTGTCGCGACATCTGATAACACTGCTGAATAAAATGGGGCATTGCTGCTCCTATGATGAGATGTGGGCTGTCGATGCCAGTGCAGCACTAGAGGTACTGTAAATAGGCCATAGAACTAAAGCTGAGGAAATCGGGACAGTTATTCCTTCGAACATCTCGCCCGGCACTTTTGTCCAAATCACAGCCGACAACAATGATCTAAATGAGGAAACTATGGATGGCAAAAACACAACACATGCTACAACCATGGTGGTGTACCAGCATAAAGTGTTTGGTCCAGATCCTCCTCCAGTGCACCACGCAGACCACAGTATCAAGCAACTGTCTCTACAGTCCCCCTCAAGTGTTTATGAGATCCAAGAGTGCTCTGCTCAGGGAAGACGACCCGCACCTTCTGTTTACACTAATCAGGTTGACACCAACTGGTATAACGCCAGCAAGGACTGTTTTATTCAGGCAAGTAAGAGCGATAAAGTTTGGCGGTTGCTGCGAGCTCACCCATCCAGTTTTCAACAAGCCCTAGAGCCAGCAGATATCCAGAATGTTCCAGGATGGAGTGGCTTGAACGCAATATTCTTTCCAGAGATAGCGAGAGAAAGCAACATTGGCTATTGCCCCATGATAGACGGCTCCTCCACAGAATACAGTACTATATACACAGTCCTCAAACATGGCCAAGCGATCTCCTCTACCCTAGGGCAACGAGGCACTGTTAATACTTTCGATCTTCTTATTTATATGAAGGCAAAGCAGATCCAGTGGAGATATCCAAGAGAATTTTCTGATGTGGTCATTAGGATGGGTGGCTTCCATATAGCCCTTAATTACCTAGCATGGATCGGGAAGCGGTATCAAGACTCCGGACTCGAGGCCCTTCTGATTGAATCTG
This sequence comes from Siderastrea siderea, assembly GCA_964030785.1. Classification (NCBI taxonomy): domain Eukaryota; kingdom Metazoa; phylum Cnidaria; class Anthozoa; order Scleractinia; family Rhizangiidae; genus Siderastrea; species Siderastrea siderea. The sequence continues at coordinate 39,550,405 of OZ034966.1, read as the reverse complement.
GCGTGTACGCTGCATGAACCACATCAGCGCTAATGAAAGGAAAGTCATACAATCGTGGCGTAAGAGCGCACAAGCTGATATCAGAGGCTTTGTATCGACTTCTGTTGATGTCGTTTTTGGAGTGGTATGCCAGCACTGACAATAACATTTCTGATGAAGAAAGCACTTTACAGTCTATTGATGATGTGATCCGTATACTAGGGCAACATGGCGATGTCTCAGAGAAAGTATCTCAACTTAACGACGATGCAAAGGAGCTAACAACACTACTCGAAGCTTTCAAGGAACAAGGGAGAATTGGCTCTAAGACGTTCTCTTTCTGGAAACAGTACGAGGACATGGTGAATGCTCTCCTACAGTTTATCAAAGCGGAACGGTCAGGCAATTGGATGTTGTATCTTTCGGCTTTGGCCGAGATGATGCCGCATGTCTTTGCCATGGATAGACCCAACTATGCATGTTGGCTGCCAATATACATGGCAGACATGCAGTTGTTAGATTCAAAGCACCCCAAGGTTTATGAGGAATTTATGTCCGGAAACTTCTCTGTAAGCCACAGCGGTCAGCCCTTTCCCCAAGTCGCAATAGACACGGTGCTTGAGCAATCGATAAACGCTGACTCAAAGTCTAAGGGGGGTATAGTTGGCATATCCCAAAGCCCTGCAGCCCTTGAGATGGTTCTTAACCGCCCACGAACGTGCCTCTATCACAACAGCCCTTCGTGAGATGTTCGGGGATAAAGATAATCAACAGGTAGGTGCGACTTTTATCACCCGGGAATACATTGAATACCTGGGCATTAAAATAAAAATCTTATTGGCCAGAAAATAAAAAAAGCATTTGCTTTAATATTTCTAGGTAACACACTAGGAGGCTGCGCCAAAGAGGGTTAGTCGAGATGAAGACGTCATGAGGCTGATCAGCTGTTTCTCATCTGGACTGATGATCAACCCATTTAGCTGCAACACAGAATGCCCCGTTAATGTCGCTACAGGTGTCGTCTTACCTCAAGATATTGCAGATTCTCTTCTAGCGGGCTATGCGAAAGGTCAGGAGCAGATGACAACATTTGTGAAGAAGAGGATCAATTCTAATGACGTCAGCTTTTGGGACTCCATTCCCAACCCCAAGATCAAAACGTTCAGCTCAACGTTTCCATGCTGAGCTCTCAGATGACTCGAGAAAACAGCCCTTAACTCAAAATCTATACCACAATTTGATATTACAAACTACCTAGCGTTAATCAGCAGGTCTTACTCTATCAGAATCCGTGGTCAAACCTTTTCTGACTCTTGGGTTGAACAAAACCTATTTTTTTCGGTCCTGGCTGCTCGACTATATGGTTTTTAGAACGAAAAGTTTTCCCACCAAGTTAAAAAAAATCTTCAGCTTTCAAGTGTTGTTGGAGTTATAGTGTTCAACAGCATTTGATTAGTAAATTTCACTTCTGACAAAAATTAAAAAAATATGGTATCCAGAAGTCCTGAAAAGCATTTATCATTACTTCAAGGACCTTTGAATTCTGTTAGTGTTTTGAAGTTTTCACGTTATTTTGGGCTGGTGACATTGACACGGCTGCCGCATTGACACCACCTCGCAGTCAGCGTAATCTTTCCGCGTTTAAACGTACGCACCCCAATAGTCCTAACCTAAACCTAAGAAGAATAAGGAAGATGAACCAGAAGAAGAGAAGATATCACTGAAAGATGTTTACGACTTAGTCAAGTAAATGAAATCAGATCTTAATACCAAGTACAGCGCCATTGCCGAGAAACTGGAAGCTCTGGAGAAGCAACTTTCGTCCGCTGAGGACAAACTCACCAAAAAACTAAAAAAGGAGGCTAAGAAAATGAAGAAGTCAATTGAAGAGGATGTTAATACCTCATTTCAGATGCTAGAAGAAGGTTTAAATGGAAAGATGCCGTTACTCTACAAAACACTGGAAGCCCAAAACAACCTCGAACAGTACACCCGCAAAAATAGCGTAAGGCTATTTGGTGTAAAAGAATTAGAAGATGGAGCCACACCAGAGACGGCAGAGAGCCAAGCTGTTGATATAATAAAGGAACACCTTCAGATTGATTAAATGAGGATGAAGTTAAGATAGCACATAGAGTTGGCAAGTACAAACTGGAGGGCAAGTTCGATTGTCAAAAGGCCAGACCTGTCCTAATCAAATTTCTATCTCATAAATCAAAGGAAAAAGTAATGAAGGAAAAAAGGCGATTCAAGGGCAGTGACTACTGGATCGCTGAAGATCTTACATCTATCAATGCAGAGAAGCTAAAAGCCCTAAACGAATTAAGAAAGGCTGGGAAAATTAGGAATGTGTGGTCAACAGATGGAAAGATCCGGGTAAGGAGATTGAATGACTCTGTTGTTACTATTACGTCTGTCGAAGATATCAAGCTGTTAGCTCGTGAGTAAATAATGTATCCGTTTTACACTCAAACCATCACTGTAAACTATAAACAAACATCAACAACTAATGATTTGTGATATATGCCAGAGACTTAACTAATGAAGAAATCAGTGTTAACGAAGATGAACACTTACATTGCGTGGAATGTCTATCTTTTTCATTCAGTCAATTGAATAACAATGAGCTTTATTATGAAGTAAATTCGAAATATTATATAGAAGCGTTAATTGATACGAATAATTTTAGAAACCCATTTTGGTTACAAAATGACTTCAGAATACATACAGATCATGACATAGACCCTGATACTAATTGCCTCATCAAACGAATTTCCGGTGTCAAATGCCAGTACGACACTGAAGAAAGTTTCAATAGTGCGCTACACAACGAACAAGTTCATTCCGATGAACTTTCCTTATTACATATAAATATTAGAAGCATCAGAAACAAATTTGACGAGTTATCTGATCACTTGGCGTCATTGAAAATAACTTTCTTCATACTAGGATTAACAGAAACCTGGCTTACTGAAAACTATGCAAACATGTTTAATATTAGTTGCTATAATTTATTAACAGCAAATCGCAAAAACAAATCAGGCGGTGGGGTAGGTATGTACATCAAAGAACAAACCAACTTCCGGTTAACTTAGTCCAAAAATAATTCGTCAAATAGCACCTCTAATAAAAAAGCCTCTAGTGTCAATATTTAATAAATCATTTACAACAGGCATAATTCCTGACAAGTTAAAGATGTAACTAATAACACCTGTGTATAAGAGCGAAGACAAATGCTTGTTTTCAAATTATAGACCTGTAGCTGTTCTGCCATGTTTCTCAACATTTTAGAAAAAATTATGTCCAACAGATTAATTAGTTTTATTCAAAAATACGACATACTATGTAGCAAACAGTTTGGATTTAGAAAAAATCACTCGACTGAGACAGCAATCATAGAATTAGTAACAAAACTGACTGATGCAATCAACAGAAATAAGTTTACTGCTGGGATATTTTTAGATTTGTCAAAAGCATTTGATACCGTCAACCACTTGATTATTATTACTAAACTTCAGCATTACGGGATAAGGGGAGTAGCTCTCCAATGGTTTAAAAATTATCTAACAAACAGAAATCAAGTGGCAAAATTCAATAACACTGTATCGAGTAGAGAAAAGATAAGTTGTGGTGTTCCGCAAGGCTCAGTTTTAGGCCCCTTACTATTTCTAATATATATGAATGATATACATAAGTGCTCAGAAATATTATTGTTTATCCTATTTGCGGACGATACAAATGTATTCTACTCAGATACCAATGTGAAATCTCTTAACCAGGTACTAAACAATGAACTAATAAAAGTAACCGAATGGCTACAAGCAAACTAACTCACTTTAAACATCAAGAAAACTCAAGTTATTCTCTTTAAGGCTAAAAATAAAAAGATCAAGGAACCACTTACGTTAACAATTAATGGCGAAGAAATCAAACAAGTAAGTTCTACAAAGTTCCTGGGAATAAACATTGACTTAAAGTTAAATTGGAAACAGCACATTGCCTATATTGAGAACAAAATATCGAAAATAACTGGAATTCTTTGCAAAACAAGACACTATGTCTCATTAAAAGTATTAAGAATGCTCTATTATGCACTAATTTACCCTTATCGCCATTATGGAAATATAATTTGGGCAAATACGTATCAATCAAGTTTAGATCGATTAATAAAGTTACAGAAGAAAATTATGAGAATAATATTATTTGCAGGCTATAAGGACCACACTCCACCTATTTTTAAAAAGCTATCAATGCTTCCATTTCACCAAATAAATGAAGAGAAAACAGCTTTATTTATGTTTCGATACTTCAACAAAATGCTGCCAGCAACATTTGATTCATTTTTTACTCTTAATAGAGATTTCCACAACCTGGATCTTCAACGAAAATTCAGATAACTTATGTCAGAACAAACTATAACAAACACTCAATTAAGTATAGAGGAAGTCAGGTATGGAACAACCTTCCTACGGCTATTAAAACTACAAAATCGATTTATATTTTTAAGAAAAAAATCAAAAGATATCTTCTCAATGAATGAATTTCTATAAAACGATTAAAAGATATGTCATTAATGATTCGAAAATATTGTAAGGGACTGAAAAGAGACAATTAATAGACCTAAATATACAATATAGCCATGTAAAAATAGATGAGACTATCAACAAATTTGTAACAGGGGTTTTCCTTGTAAGCCCATAAGGGTTTGTTGAGAACTCCTGCTCCTAAGTATATATCAGATAATTTACATTGTAGAAATATTGAATGGGGCAAATAAAACATCCCTCTCTCTGGTGTACCAAGGAATGCGTATTTTCTGCACTGCTAATGCTTGGCCAATCAAAATTCGCTTACACATTTGTGCACGGTGATGGCAGTAAAATGGGTTAATTATTAAATTATTGTCCTTGTTACTGACGTGAAAGCATGATGTAGATAGAAATATTTACTGAATAAAACGGTAAGAGAATAAAAGTAGCAAATAGGCACTTGAGAATCTAAAGAGAGAGAGAGAGAGAGCGACAGAGAGACAGAGAGGGACAGAGAGACAGAGACAGAGCATAAATTAAATATATTAAATATTGAAATAACAGAACCCATTTGCTCTAACTAGGTCATTTGTGTCGGAGATCATCTCCAACTTAAGCCAGTACCTGGAAAGTTTGATGGTGGCTTCCCCATGTATTGAAGTCCAATATACCATCACTCACCTCTGCATACCGTTTGACTCACCCGGCTTCATTGTCAAAGCGCTAAGCAAGACAAACCATTTGTTGCTGCATTTTTCAACCCATACCTCGGGCAAGGTACCACAACTACAGCAGATTTCATCTTCAATCGTTTGAACTGGCCAGTATATCATCCACTTCTAACACACTTGTATCTAACCCGGTTAGAGCAGTGTATAACATATCCAAGAAGATACACAATAGTACCAAAGCAACATTCATTGACAAAGATGGGGAGGACGCACTAATCGGAATAGACAGAGCACCCATAATGATCAGGAGAACAAGACCAGGAAAGGAAAGTCATAGGAACGATGTGTCAGATCCCTCTCAGGCCATTCTGAGCTTCCACAATAAACAAAGTGCAGGAACAAGAATTGGAGGCTGTATGTCTGCACTCTTCTTATGACTTTACTGGTGGGTTGATAGATACAGCTCTATCTCGCGTAGTGAGGGCAGAAAATGTTCAAGTTGTGGACTTCCACCCTTCCCACGTGAAAGAGACCACAGAATTGAGAGGGTGAACTCTTTACCAGAAGAGCCATTTAAAGCAGACTGTAGCTGCTGTAAGCACATCGTGGCAGATACCCAGGATGTGAATGAAACGGGTACTGAAGAAATTGAAGATGTCTTTGAATTTGTGTCCAACAGTGATGATGAGTTGGAGACGGAAGCCAGGTCCATGTTCAGTGATATGCTTGTCCATCCACAGATAAGTGAGGACGTCATCAGTTGACTGAATGGTTTGCTCTAACAGATGGATGACACTGAGTGCTTTTTTGGCATTTTGATTACAAGGCATTCATCTTATCACATAAAGACAATTCAAAGCTAGCTGAAGTTGACGGTTATTAAACAGGTGGTCTCTTGTGAAGGCAAATTTAAGAACATGACAACATACATCCATGACTGTACGGAAGACGATAGTGCAAAATCTCAAGAAATTTGTCCCAGAAAATGTTCAGGAAACAAAGATTTCAAGAGCAGAATTTACAAAGATTTCAAAGAAGTGTGACAAAGCAGCGCTTCAGCGGAAACCACTTGATGGTGAAATCTGTGTTTGAGCAACAGCAAGAACTACCTGCTAGCTGGAGTGATATTCCAAATGCCAACACTAAACCTAAAGGAAGCTTGTAGAGTGCAGCCCATAATCTGATACCGTACAGACTCACTGATTTGGCACATATACGATTACAATTCCACACCTATATTCATTCTCAAAGTTTGTATAGAATTTGGTATTTTATACAGTATGCAATTTTAAAAGTTCTGGCTCATTGCTTAGGGGTTGCATTACCTGATCAGCCGTTTACTTGGCAAGTTGAGGAACTGCTTTGTTTTATCAAATGCTTGTGGAATAAACATCAAGACACACTCAAATTAAACTGAGGAAAGAAAATATGCCAAATTACAAGCTGATTTCAGCTGATACATTTAAATAAAAAAGTTGACATAAGCATTTTGTTCCTATTTGGTACGAAAACCAGATGACATGAGTCATGACTGATAGGATTTTTAATTAAGAACAATATCATAGTTATAAGAACTTTCCCAGAATCCTTTTCACCTGAAAAATTTTCATTACCAAATAACTTTATCAAATTTAAGCGAAGTCAATGCCATGTCATGTTATATTTACACAAACCATAAAATACCTCTCACATCAAGCTTAGTGTGATGACATCATTGGTCATGGGACTACGGCCAAAAAAAAGTCCTTTTAGCTTGCTGTGGGAACAGGTCTATCAATTCGAAAGCAACAAACGTGGTTAGAAGCACTGTCATGGGTCAATTAGAAATGGGCAGTGATATTATGGGATATCAACTGTACTGGCTATAAACGAGAAAAAAATATGGACTAAGCCCTAGTTTCAATATCTTTGTCCGTTTGAAGCCCAACTCAACCAAGTTTTGCATGTTGATAGAAATACTAAGAAAACACAATAACAAAAAATAGCAAGACAAAAATTACAGGATGTTATTGGTCACATGACCAGAGTGCACGGAATATTCATATTCAATTTTAAAGCACACAAAGGTCCATTAGTGAGCAATTTATTCCAGTTATCTAGTAGATATTCCTCTGGGTTATTTTAAGAGGGCCATTAACATTTCTTGTTTTACTCATAAGCAGGTCAAAAATGCACTTTAAAAATTGGATTATATCCTGTTCAGCTTCTTGTAAAGCTAAACTAAAAGAAGACTTTTGGTAGAGGCTTGGATATATGCTCTTTCTAACCACGTTGAAACTTTTCCTTAGTCTTGTCTCTTTTAAGACGATAATGCATGTATTTTCTTCCGAACCGGAGAGCCTGGGCACCAAACTGAAGTTGAGAAGCCTTGTGAGAGTGTCGTAAGCCAGAACGAGGCTTGCTGGTTTTTTAATGAGTGGCGTAGAACTGGGAAAGAGTTTCTCTTTGTTTTCAAAATGCCACATCCCAGGGAATCTTGTAGACTACACCATCTTGTTTTGATGGTTTGCCAGCGTCCTTAGGTCACACTAAGTGTGATCTAAGTGTTGTGTCTGACTTGAAAACAATGCGTATGCCTTGTTGTTGCAAGCAGTGGCGCAGAGCTCAGATACGCCTTTGATATATGGCAGAACCACGGTAGATTTTATTTCAGATGCAGGTTTTTTGACTAGTTGTTCATCTCTTTGTTTTTTGCGACACTTTGTACAACGAATACAGATATCTGTTCCAAACAAAAACTGATGATAAGTGCTTCTTCTCCTCAGAGATAACTGATGGTCTGGTTTGGAGTGATCATATATAAGCACTAGACAAGACCACGTTTTACTGATTGAGGGTGGTGTGAATCATACGCTAGGTTTTGGTCAGTGTGCGTAGGCTCTTTGTAAACACTGTTAGCCAGGTATCCATTTGAATCATTTGTAACTTAAGTAACAAAGGACCACACAATAAGCTGGTTGTAATTTCATTTCAAGTTGCCCGCAATTGACTAAGCAGGGAGGGGGTGACTGTCTATATTTGTCCCGCAAAAAGATCTTTGTGGGGGAGGGAGGGTAACCGATTTATACTTGATGGTGCAAAAATCTGACATGTCTCTGCCGTGGTAACTGGTCACAGCTCTGACGAAAAGAAAAACTCATGGTAAATAGCAGAAAGGAAGCTAAAATTCTGCCAAGAAATCGTTTCCTTTCAGGATCATGACAAGAAAGCGTATTAATGAATTATCCAGCTTTCTGTTGTAGTATTATTACATTAAATATTTGCATAACTCAGTTCCACTCGTGCACAAAACAGCTCAGGTCATGACTACAATTCAGTCGTTAGCATTATTATTATTCCTTTTCTCAGCTATTGTGGACTCCCTGTGCATGCACTCAACAGAGTTGGATTTTACTCCAGAAGATTTTGAAACACGAAAGAAAGTACTCCAAGTTATGAAACAAGCTTTTGATGATTAAAGGAAAGTAAGATTAACGAAGGAGAAACTGTTTATAGACAGAAAGGTTGTACCAATAGAATAGATTGTTAATTGGCTCATCAGAGCACAACAAAGTGTCTTCAGTGACCATCGCGTAATGAATTCACTGATGTCCAAAAGGCTTGTACAATGCAGCCTTGAAGCGACTTTTGTTATATTTAAACATTTAATGTTCACTTTATTTTTAAAATTGACTTTGTGTGTGCTATGTGTTTTGCTTCTTTTCGACAGTTTGAGCAGGACCTGTATTTATTTGAAATTTACTGCTACAAATACAATCTTACACCCATTTGATTTATTCTAGACTTTCCTCCTTCTCTAGTTTTTTGTTACCTCTTAAGTTTCTTAATGATTCTTGCAAAGTTAACTTTATTTTCTAAAGTAAGAGGCATCAGCAACAAGCATAGAAAAGACGATCTTAACTCGGTTCAGAAAACAAATAGCAGACGTTTTTCTACAGGGTACACACCCTACAAAAGAGGTTCATGTAGCAGCTCTCGCAAGGTCTCACATGAATGGCTCGCTACCCTTCGAGAAAACAATAGAACAAACAATATGAACAATACCCCTAGCCCCAAACACAATAGCAGCTGCTACACTAGAGGACCACTAGAATTACAAGCTTACGAGAGCTGCTACACTACTGACAAAAGATAAGGAGTCCAGGTGGAAAAGGGAATGGAGCACCCCTCTTTTCTGCTTTCATGGGGCTCACAACGCTTGTCGGGTTGCAATTTTAGTCAGGAACAATATTGACTGTGTAGTTGAAGAAACGTGTCAAAATTCCAGAAATATTTACACTATGAAACCAACTTTTGTTAAGAACCCATGAACAAACAGTTATTTCAATTTCCGGGGACACGAATTGTCCACTTTAGAAATTCAAATTCATGGTGTGAACTTGAAATTGCTTCTTCACCCTTAAAAACCTTGAAATGCATTCAGGGCCATGAAAAGGTGCTGAAATGAAACACAAAACAATATTCATGCCAGTTTCAGCACCATGAAAATTCCTCTCAAATAATGACACACCATGAAAAACTAGTGAATATGGTTTCCTGAATTTTAAGGGCATTTTCATCCTCACTGAGATTTTCATGACACTTAAAAATCCACGAAAATCCTGCAATGCAAAATGAGTCATCTGACTACAAAACATACATTATTAATTTTGTTTATGTTTCATGTTGCTGATAATGCTGGTAATCTGCTGGCCTGTGTAGTAGGCGTGAACGGGGAAGGGGAAGGTGAACAAGAAGGTAGGAGAAAAATGGGGAACTGGGGCTAGGGACGAGGGAACGCCTGCTACAAAGACCCCCATTCTTTCATTTCTGCGGCCACCAGTGGCCGCAAAATTCTGATTGGTTGATTTCTGACAGTGTCTCATGGGAATGACATGATTTTGAGAAGAGGTGCTGTTAGAAGATTTGAACTTGGTGGCCAGGTAGTGAAATTGTCTTGAAACCAGAGCGAGAAACGGCAGTCAGAGCTCTTCTGAAGGGAAGAGATGTTTTAGCCGTTTTACCAACGGGATACGGTCCGAGATTTGTCATTGTCAGAGAAGATTTCAAAAAAGCATTGCACCGTTTCACGTGTGAATTTCAAGGCAGTGAAAATATCCCATTATCAGAATGAAGACTCGCCTTTTGAGAACTATAAATCGGAAGAAGATGCCCTTAGAAACGCTCGACACCTTGAACAGTAGTAGTTATATGGTTGGGGGTTTCAGCACATTTACAAAAAATGTGCTGACAACCAACCCAACCATGAACTACTTTCCATCTGATGACATACATTTTATGGAAATCTATATGTTTCTATTTTATGGAAATCTATATGTTTCTATTTTATGGAAATCTATATGTTTTTATTTCATGTGGAAACGAACACATTTTCCATTGCGTGACTTCATACAACAGGAAGTCTAAAATTCTCGGAAAAGCAGACAGTCTATTATTTAAGCCACAGAACGCCACAGCTGTGGCGTGACGTCACATCTTTAGATTGCATAATGTCCGTAAGCGAAAACCACTTTTTCAATTTATGCGTTCTGATGCCCACCTGATGCATTTTGCGTTCTAACCCCCACCTGATGCACTTTGCGCTTCGACCCCCAGCATGTGGCAGTTTTGGCATGATCTCTGTTGTTGTATTTACACCCCCTAAAAAAGCATGATGGTTTAATTAGATGGTTCCATATGCTAGATCCATAGCATGGTGTCATTGGAATTTTTATAATAATATCATTATAAAGGATCCTTAAATTAATTGATGTGTTTAGCATTGGGGATATTCAGTCAGATACATAGTCAGATACATAGATTCAGATTCTGTGTCAGTTTGTTCTTCTCGTCTAGTTACATCATCGTCGAAAACACTAGGTGTTGCTCTGTAAAAAAATGATTTGTCTTTATCAATTTTACCGTTAGGATCTCTGTATTCGACTTTCGTATATACTAACGCTGGTGTTTCTATATTGTCGAAATAAGCTTCGAATTTTTCAGTTGTTTTTGTACCTCCATTATCCAACTTGATAGTTGTTGATATTTTTACTTCTCGGTTTATGATTTTCGGCCCCATATATATATATAACTTAGATAATATTTTAAGTCGTTTGAAACGCACAGAATGTAAAAGAAAAAATATCTTCTTCAAATTAATGGAGAACTATATATTTTTAATTTAATAGAATCTATATATTTTTCCATTTAATAGAATCTATATGTTTTTATTTCATGTGGAAACGAACACATTTTCCATTGCGTGACTTCATACAACAGGAAGTTTAAAATTCTCGGAAAAGCAGACAGTTTATTATTTAAGCCACAGAACGCCACAGCTGTGGCGTTACGTCACGTTTGAAAGTACATAAATAATATCTCACATAATATTATATAATGAATTGTAACAATGAATTACATGATGAACTGAAAGAATCAGAAGATATTGTTTGTCCTTTTTGTGACCAAAAATTGGGAGATTCTGATGAAAAACCAAAAGATTGTTTAGTAAAAAATGATTTATGTTGTGATAATCAATATATTATTAACGACGATGGGATGTTAACATGTCTTAGTTGTGGTGTCGTACAAGGATATAATTATGTGAAGGAATATATTGATTTTTATAAAAATATACATAGATTTATAAGAAAATCTGTTTACCTTCGAAAGTATCACATCAATAATAATTTACTGGAAATAGAAGAAAAATATAACATTAAAATATCAAACTGTCAGAAACATAAGATTGATGCTATATGTGTCGAGATAGGTAAGGTTCTTAATGAAGTTAATGGTACAAGGAAAAGAATGATTAGCATTAATTTTATTATGAGAAAGATATTCAAGATGATGGGGATACCTTACAAAAATATTCCAATTAGTAAATCGAAAAAAACATTAGCTTTTTACAATCGATATTGGGCTAGTATTATGTCTCTTATTGGTGATAAAATGAAATCTATTATTGGATGAACTTCTTATTATATTTCTTTTCAAATTTGTCAGTTAACGGACATATATCAATGATTATAACATCGAGAACTTTGACATAATCAAAAAATTCTTTGTTATTATACTCCAGACCTCTCATAAAGGACCGCAAATCTGTTAAAACCTTTTCATGTGAGGTGTATGCAAATTTACACATCTCAATCTTCCTTTTGTAATTTTTAGCCTCTGAATATGTTTTAAGCAAGAGCCCTGAACCAGATATTATCCCGAGAGGAATAGGGTTTAGCGTCACACCACCAACTACTGTCCCTGTTACTACCAATAAAACAGACCCGATATTACATGCAAGTTCTGCCCTTTTGTAAAATTTGTAAGTCATTTTAAAAAGCCAGTACTTTTTATGATAGAATTTATACAATTCCTTCATCTCAGATATTTTATCTTCTGTTAATTTGTCTGAAATATGATTCCAATTGAAAATTTTTTTACTACTATAAGTCATTCTATATATATACTTACATATTTTTTTTATTTTTGAATGACTTTTTAATATCAGTTAATAATGTTCTGATGTTTTTGATCAATCTTTCTATGCTTTCGAGAATTTCATGGATTAAAATAGCTGTTTTCATATATATATATATTATATTATTCATTAATAACAGGCTTTGAAGGAATATTTTCACTATCAACTGATATTGGTTGAGGGATACGTAACCATTCAATGATACAACTCATATCCCAATTACTAGGAACTGTACTGAAATATGTGAAATAACCGGTCATGTCACTGCTGTAAAAAAATTCAATGCTATTGTTAAAATCCTTCTCCAATAAGGCACTCTTAGAGTGATATCTATCCCATCTCTTTATCCATACATTAAGCACAATCACATTTTTCAAATCGACAACACCATCGCCAACGTCCGTATTGTCAAACAATTTCAACCATTTATTTATTGTTTTTGGAATGGTGAGGTATTTTCTCTGTATGCGATTTTTGATTTGCTCGTTCCTGAATTCTATTATAGCTTTATGTAATTCAACTTTTCATATGTATTCAATCAATAGTAACAGTTCCGCATTTTTTATAACCGAAGCCAGTTCTACACCCATATTACCAAAAGCCAGTATTAAATTAATACTTATTGTCTGTAATCGAGTTGCTTTGGTTGAAGTGTAAGTGATTGATTGAGTTAAATGGTCACTGTGTTTTACTTTTAAAGAAATAGGTGTATATCGTCTTTTGACTTTGAAATAGAGCACTGTTATAGTTAATATGTGGCTATGATTTGGGATGATTATTTTGTCACAACCATTTAATAAAAATGTGTTCCCATTTTTTGTATTCAAAATCCCATTTATGTAATGAACAGAACCACGCAAACGATGTCCGTTTAAAGACAAATTTGTTTGCATTACCATTTGTCCATTTTCAATAACAAAAGCTGTGTCATAGACACTTGGATCAACGTTTGAAATTGTTTCTTTTACACCATAAACAATTAGATGACCAATTGTTAAAAATGATGGATTACTGACTGTACCGTGCAGATCGAGATATATGTATTGCGGGGGTGAGCTACCCCATCTGTGAAAATTGATGACTGTTTTGGTGTACTTTTCGAATGTTTTTGTTGCATAATTAGAAATTGAAATCGTCGTAGCTTGCGGTGTTACACTTACCTCATTCATTTCCGGCGGAAACCATTCTACAACCATAGTATAGTAACCGACCGGAAGTTTATATAAGTTAAAACCGAGGCGTGACTGGTACTGGTTGGGCGAGCCTTTTTCAAACAAGAGTTTAAGTTGGTAAGCTTTTTTATTAATTTGATGTGGAGAATTGGGAAAATCGTTGATACCCAAAACCTCTATATTGTTTTCACTCGAAGATTCATCAGTGTCTTCCATCAAGTATCTGAAGGCGTCCCTTTTTGTCCCGAGGTAGTGATATGGGATTCATGAATTTTTTCACTGACAAGATCTCTCATAGATGTCATTTCATTTTGCATAAAATCAACATTAACTGCGGATTTTGAATTTCTGTAATCGGTTTGTAAGTTAATAATTTTATTGTTATTTAAATTCAAGTTTCCAGTCATATTGTTGGTGCCATCAACTTTGAGAAACTTTTTTTGTGTCATGTTATCAATTCTGTTGTTAACAAACTCGACACATGCGGCGTCTCTTTGGTTTGATGGAAGATCAAGATTGATAATTGATTTATTTTTCATATCAATATCAGCTCCTTTATCCAGTTTTTTTCAAGCTGATTTTCGACATATTTTTTATTTGTGGCTTGATCTGCCTGTGTGGGGTCTTTTACGTTGCAGATTGTATTATTATTCATATCAATATTTGCTTCCATTTGTCCACCCTCTTTTTTTGAAAGAAAGATATTTCTCATATCTTGATAGCTTAGTGCCTTCGTCAAATCGCCGCGGACAGGATATGGGTTGCTTTTCAATCGCAAGATACTGTACTTATTTTGCATGTCAATATCAGCAGAACCGCTGGCACTACCCTGAGGTCCACGATCACCTTTGTCGCCTTTGTCGCCTTTGTTGCCTTTTAGGCCCTGGGGTCCTTGCGGCCCTTTATCACCTTTTGAACCCTTATCGCCTTTATCACCTTTATCACCTTTATCGCCTTTAGGACCAGGTAACCCAGGCAACCCTCTAGGGCCTATCTGACCTTGTCCTTGAGAATCAACATGATTAAGAATACCGTTTGTATAACTCATATAATATTAGTTTAGATTTTTTCGTCGAAATTTCGGGCTACCTTTTTTTTGACCTTATCAACATACAAAAAACTATATGGATCCTTAGTAGCTTTCTGATAATCTGATTTATTTATGTTCAGTTCTCGGCAAATCATCGATTGCTCGTTTATAGAAGGAAAATCAAAAACACAAAAATGTGAACTATTCAGTCTTATTGTTTTATCGGTTCCGTAATAGCTTTGACTCAAATATATACAACAACAATTTTTATTTCTTGAATTGGTGAAGTAGTCTCGTATCCGTTCGTCATTTTTCTTACCTGTATTCAAATAGTCATCAAATATGATTAATTTTTGGTTTTCATCAGACAAATCTGTCAGAGGGATGATTTCATCGTTACTTGCTTCTATCACGTCATAACCGACCTCTTTTGATATTGGTTCAAGAGATTTCAACAGATGCTTATATTTGCTTTGGGAGAGATTTCGAGCATAAAGGTATATCTTATCAAAATAGAGAAGCCTATATATCATATCAAGCAAAAGTTTAGTCTTGCCACCACCAGAGGGAGCACAAATAAGCATCCTGAAACATCGGTTTGGCATGAAACTCTTTAATTGAACAAAATCGTTGTTTTCATCATCTTGAATGTCGTAATTTTGAATCTTCATATGATACTATGTTATACAATTTTATCGCATGGCGACACGCTATGCGACATGCTATGCGAGCGTTTTTATATATGATAACCCTAATTTTTCCGAACAAAATACGAAATTTTATGTAAACAAATGATATAATGAGTTTACTCAAATGGAAACAATTAGCAGAGAGCCGATCCGAGCTTGGTAAAAAGATTAACACAGTGAGAGAGACAATAAAACAAAAAACGATATCTGATCAAATGGGTGAAGTCGAGGCAGAGAAACTTTTCAAACCTATAACATCTGAGTTAAAGGAACTCACATCTCCAAAAATGCCATTGAGAAGATTACCAAAGAAAAAGCGACCTGTTCCAGATTATGGTCTTGAAATAGGAGACGATGAGGAAGTCCCTGAGTATGGTCTAGAAGATCTATTCGGCGAACAAGTTCAACCTCAAAACAACAAACAGTTAGTTCCAAAACCTCCATCTTATGAAGACGTCCTCGGGGATATAGCATCAGGTGAAAAAAAGATATATATCGATCCAGAATATATGTATGAACCAGAGGATCTTCCACCTGAATATGAAGAAGAAGCTATAGATTATAACATTCTCGAAGAAGATGCTATTAACCAAGCTTTAGACACATTAAATATTCCGAACTACAATGATGTTGAATTACGTCTAACAGAACAGGATATGGATAATAACAAGAGGAAAGCTTATCTAAACAAAATCTTAAAAAATGCTAAAGATCAACGGTCCAAACTAACTGGTTATTCTACAGATGTGACTAAAAAATTAAAAAGCGGTTTAATCACTGAAGCTGATGCCCAATATCGAAGAAAAGTCATTACTGATACGAGGAAGGTTCTGACTGATTATATCAATTACAACAATCAAAGATTAAAAAATATTAAAGGATCTGGTTTGAAGAAAAAAATAAAAAGAGGTGGACAAGTCCAGTTTTTCAACAATCCAACAGAAATGATTAAAAAACTCGAACTGATTATCGGTTCAATTCTTGCAGGTAATAATAGCATAGAGCTAAGAAATACGGGTGTCGCACTTCTCGACATCTTGTTGAAAAACTCTATTTTGAACAGGTCGCAATATAACAAAATATACAAAAACTATTTTATGTAAACTAATCATATAATGGATAGACAACTTATCTTATCATCCCATTCAGTCAAAAACAAAAATGGTAATAAACCTAGCAATTTCACAATCAAATACATCAATCCGATAATTCTCGATCCGAATCGAAAATATGAAATCGGTCTCAATCGCATCATATCAATCTCATTCACATGGTTCAATGTGACTAGGGATCTCAATAATCAAAAAATACGCTTTTCGTCTGATAGTGGTGCTAATTGGACAGAGTTAATATTCAATGCCGGTGTATGGAACTATGTTGATTTCAATAATTTTTTAAAAGATAATACTAAAACAGGGACAGCTAGCAATCCGTCATATCCGATCAGTCTCGAATTTGATGATACAATATTTCGCACTATAATAACGTTAGCTCAAAACTATCAATTAGATCTAACTCAGTCAGATTTCAACGATCTTATCGGTTTCAAAAAAAAAATACTGACTAGTAGTGAAAATGTTGGCGATTACATACCGAATTTGAGTCAAAACGGGAAATATTGAATATACATTGCGATTTGATAAGCGACTCTCTAGTTGATGGTGATGAAACGGATATCATCTATAGTTTTTCAACAAGTACTTTAACCCCGAGTTATAGTTTCACTCAAGAACCAAGACGAGAACAGTTTAATCCTCTTAATAAGAATACGATTAATAAAATTCGGATTTATATCACCAACGGTAAACGAAGAATCATAGATCTGAATCATAGTGACACTTCATTTAGTTTGATTTTGAGAGAGAAGAGAGATTAATATAACTAATAGTTATATATGTCGTCATATGAATACAAGCGTATTTATCATCCAAAACTTGGACGATTTGTTTATGAACATAAAGGGTCTGGGATCATTGTTGATAACATTTTTAAACCATTAAAGAGTCTTGCATCATCCGCTTTCAAAAAAGTTGCTAAACCAATGGCGAAAAAAGCGCTTGAATCTGGTATTTCACATGCTGGAGACAAACTGGGAAAAAGTGCTGTTGAAAAATCTGGTGATTTTATTATGAAAAAATTACACAGATCAACAAAACCATCATTTACTAAAACCATGAAAACCACCAAACCAAAACAAGAAGAAGATTACAACACAATTCTGAATAGACTGATAAGTGGAAATGGTTTTTCAAAAAGGTGAATTTTTATCTAAACTACTCATATAAATGAGTTTCAGAACAGATGACAATTTGCAAAGATATGAATTCGTTCGTTTCCATTTGGATAATGTAATTGAACAGCCTGCTAACAATCAAAGCCAGAAAAAGACGGGTTATAGATTCACAATCAATGATCGATCGACGTTTTTTGATTTTTTCAATGGGTATTTCGAAGTAACCAAAGAGCTTCAAAAAAAGGCAGATGGTGCTGGATATGCTCAAGCAGATCGCATCACCATGATAAACGGATCTCATAGTCTAATCAGACATATGGTTATTAAATCGTCTGGTAAAATAGTATACGAGAGTGATAATTTACATAGAATTACGAATGTCAAAAATCTCCTTGAATACAGCGATGACTTCAGTCGATCCGTTGGAAAGAATTCATTCTGGTATCTTGATACTGACGGAACTACAGCAAATACAAATGCAGGATTCGAAGCCCGCCGTATTCTAACCCAAGCAGTAGCAAACGACAGTAGTGGAGGAGCTAAGAGCATTAACGAAGTTATTCCGTTGAATAGATTCACCTTTTTTGAGAAGCTTCAAGAAAACATGTTACCACCTATGCAGCTCACAATTGAAATCACTCTTAATGATGATGCTGAACTGATTCACAAAGCAGCAGCAGCTGACGATGGTAGGGTTGTAGTAAAAAGATTGTATCTTTGGCTACCAAGACTAGTTCCAAAAGACAGCCTGTATAGTAAGTTTGTTTCTGATTTTCTCAAGCCAAAAACTTGGACTTATATGCGAGATCTCTATAACCAGAGTGCTAATACCAGAGCTATTCAGAATATGTTTCAGATCAGTCCAGCTATTGACAATGTTAAACACGTTTTTATATATCTCCAGCGGACAGACGGACCAAATGATGAAGAATCCGAGAGAAGTCCGTATTTGTTTGACACTTTCAAGTTGAATGCTGCTAACGCTAATAGTTCTCTCTCGAGTTGTCGTTTAGAGTATGGAAACAATACGTTTTATCCTGAACTAGAATATGATAGTGATTCAAAAATCAGGATATTCAATGATCTCATGAGTTATGCATTTCGTAAAAACGATTATAATACAGGGACACAACTTAATGTATCCAATTTCACTAGTTTGTATGGATTAATATATTTCGATTTGACATATCAAAAAGAGGTAGTGACAAGAGATCCTAAACAGTTGATTCTCCATTATCGTCTCAATGTAGCCCCGACAGCAAACGTCCGAGCTCATAGCATCGTATTTTACGAGAGTGAGGTTGTTGTTAAGACAGTTGGAAACGAATTGATGATAGTTTAAATGAATAAGTTTTTTAACATCGATGAAAATTTAAATGATGTGTTTTTTAAAAGAGAATTTATCTAACATATATTATATGATGCAACTATATGAAATCAAAGTTAGTTTATCACCAAACCAGAAAAAGAATCTTAGTAACGCGTATCATAAAAGAGAAACAATAGTTCTAAGGCTCACGAAGGACTCTCTATCTGGGAATGACACTCTGTATGTACCTCAGAATATAGTTAAGCGATTGGATAAAAATAGAAAATTGAAAAAGGGAATGGACATTAAACTTTCTAAAACAAACATTCGAAAGCAAGTGGGTGGATCTCTTCTGTCTACAGTTCTGACGCTTGGAAGAACTTTTGGTCCCACTATTGCTAAGACCATCGGTTTGTCAGCTTTAGCTGGAGCAGCTAGTGAAGGAGCATCTCAGATTGTTAAGAAGATATCCGGAAAAGGTGTTCAAACCGGTGGGTTCCTCATACCACAAAATAAAATCGATCAGTTGATAACATATAAACATCTTTTGACCACCAAACAAAAGAAGGATATATTAAATGCTCTACAAACAGGTTCTGGTGTTCATATAAAACCAACAAAAGTACAAACGGGTGGGTTCTTAGGTACTCTTCTTGCATCAATTGGAGTCCCTTTAGCTATTGAGGCAATAAAGAAGATGACTGGTAAAGGTGCCCCTCAGATGGGACAACCGAAACAAAGACCACCCAGATCTATACCAAAACCAACCAATGATAATAATGATAATCAGGATGGTGGTTTGTTAATCCCAAC
The DNA here is from genome assembly GCA_964030785.1 of Siderastrea siderea. NCBI lineage: Eukaryota > Metazoa > Cnidaria > Anthozoa > Scleractinia > Rhizangiidae > Siderastrea > Siderastrea siderea. The sequence continues at coordinate 39,530,521 of OZ034966.1, read as the reverse complement.
TTATAGAACACCGCCTTTTTATGGAAATTGGCCGGACGGTACAATCGGTATGGGGACTAAAAAAACAAAAAAAAATAAAAAAACAAAAAAAAAGGAGAGGGTCTTCTACTAGGGAAAAATTCACCCTTCAAAAACGTCCCACTGTTAAACATTTTGTTGTAAAACCAAAATTCCATAAGAATGTCCCATTAAGCAATTATGATTTAATAAAATGGTGTAAATATCTGAATATCCCAATTAATGATGTATTGTCAAGAGATGAAAATGTTCCTCACAATCATAGACAGACTCTATTCATTTACAATCTTGAACCGAGTTATATGTCAGGGAGTCATTGGGTGGCTACTTATGTTAAGGACAAAGTCATCAATTACTTTGATAGCTTTGGTTTGCCTCCCTTCCAAGAAATAGTCAATCATGCGAAAAAAAAGAATTTAACATTGCTTCATCAGAACAATCAAATACAAAATTTACTAACGACAACATGCGGTTACTTCTGTTTATACTTTTTGAATGAGATGAATAAGGGCAAATCATATTTTCATCTGTTGGAAGTTTTCGACATATTTAACACGGTTAAAAATGAGAAATTCTTAGAACAGTATTTTAAAAATATCTAACTCATATATATATGAGATTATATTGCGTGAAACAAAAAAAGGTCACTCTATGTGTACCTGGAAGTGAAAGATATGTAAAAGCCAAAAACGGGCGAACCATGATGAAATGTACTTGTGCTGAATGTGGTATTACAAAGACGAAATTCGTCAAACAGGCGGGAAACGGGTTGGCCCGTCGAAAGGGGCGGGCGTACTAGATACAGTAGCATCGACTGGTACTGATTTATTGATTCACCACGGTATTCCTTGGCTTGGAAAAAAGGCAGTTGAAATGGGAAGATATTATGGATCAGAAGCCTTGAGAAACCCAAAACTGCAGAAAAAGGCTATCGATTATGCTCTGGATAAGTTGAATCCAATGATTCAAAATGTCGGAAGTCAAGCTCTTGATCAATTATCAACCAAAATCAGACCAAATAGAAAGTATAAAACCGACAGAAAGGATTTGGATGGTGGAAGTTTAGATATCCATAAAGCCATTGGAAGGCTACCCAAACCAAAATCAGGCTGGACTTTGCCTGGGCATCAATATACAGGACCATACAACCCTCTCGATAAGCAGTTAGAGTACGATCCAGTGACAGGTGAAATATTAAAAATATATGATAAACCGACTGGTAAAACGGATGCAATAGCAATGCAACACGACGTCGATTATTCGGTTTGCAAGGATGACAAAAAATGCAAGAATAAAGCTGATAGAAAAATGGTTAAGGCTCTAGACAGTGTGCCTTACAATGAAAGACAATGGGGACATTGGCTGGCTAGAAATATGATTAACACGAAGCAGAAACTAGGTCTCGGTGTAAAACAAAGGAAGACAAAAAACGGGAAAGGCCGTCGAGTGAAGAAAACTGGCAAACAGAATTAGCTGATGAATTACACAAACCCATAAAACGAAATTTTACTCGACGGCGTGTTATTGTAAATCATATTGACGAAACATGGTGCTCTGATCTTGTTGAGATGCAACAGTTTAGTCGATGGAATAAAGGTTATAGATATCTTCTTATGGTTTTAGATGTGTTTAGTAAATATGGTTGGATCGTTCCATTAAAAGATAAAAAGGGTGAAACCGTTATGAATACTTTTAAAACAATCCTTAAAGAAGGTAGAAAACTGGAATATTTATGGACAGACAAAGGCAAAGAGTATTACAACAAACATGTTAAAGAACTACTTGATAAGAATAAAATAACCTTGTACTCAACTGAGAATGAGGAAAAGTCGTCAGTTTGTGAAAGATGGAACAGAACAATTAAAACCAAGATGTGGAAGCAGTTTACTGTTCAAGGTAATACACAGTATTTAGACATGCTACCCAAATTAGTGAAACAATATAACAACACTAAACATAGCTCTATCAAAATGACACCCATAGAAGCCAGTAAAAAGAAGAATGAAGGGACTGTTTACTTTAATCTGTATGGTAATTTGGAGCAAGTATCATCTAAACCGAAATTCAAAATAGGTGATAAGGTTAGAATAAGTAAGTATAAACGGAATGTGTTTGATAAGGGCTATACACCAAATTGGTCTGAGGAAGTTTTTACAGTTGATAAAATCCAATATACGAATCCAATAACTTACAAACTAAAGGATCTCAGAGGTGAAGACATTCAAGGGAGTTTTTATGAACCTGAATTATTAAAAGCAAAACAAGAGGTATTCAGAATTGATAAAGTCATTTGGAGGGATTATAAGAAGAAACAAGCTTTAGTTAAGTGGAAGGGATATAGTGATTACTTCAACAGTTGGATTCCAATGAAGGACTTGAAGGATATATAAAATGATTTAAAGAGAATTATCTAACATATATTATATTAATTGATACAGTATATGCTGTCTTTTGCTTTTGGTAGCCAAAAATATAATTGTTTCTGGCTATTATAATATATAACCATATTATATGAATACCGTAACCGGCAAGGATTTCGACTTATTGAGGAGAAGAGCCATCAACTTATATGGTGCTAAGGACCTTGATTACTCCAACAGAATGAATAAAAAATATATGGTTACCCTTAAAAATGGTAATAAGATCCATTTTGGGGATGATAGATATGAGGATTTTTTAACACATCAAGACTGGAAAAGACGTATTAGATATCGTAAAAGAGCATCTGAGATAAAAGACAAACATGGTAATTTAACGTATAATGATCCGAAATATGCTAATTTCTGGAGCTATCATTTACTCTGGTGAATAGTTTTAAACAGAAAAATAATATATAGCATTATATAAATGGAAATTTTCACTTATGAAGGAAAAAAACTGAATATTATCAAAAAGGATGATGACATATGGTTCCGTGCTAAAACTATTGCAATTATTTTGGGATATTCAAATTCACGAAAAGCGATTAATGATCATGTTGATTCTGAAGATAAATGTACACTAAACGAGCTAAAATCCAAAGGTAACGATTCGTTACCTTTAACTGGGAACCTCAAAAACACTATTTATATAAATGAATTCGGACTATACAGCCTAATTTTGAAATCTGATATGAATAAAGCGAAAGAATTCAAACGTTGGGTAACAAAAGAGGTTTTACCATCAATCAGAAAAACAGGAAGGTATGAATACAAACACAAACCTTTTAAAATGTTAACTTTCAATATCAATACAGAATATGACTTGCATAAGAAGGTGGTCAACTTTATAAAAAACAATTATCCTAAAGCAATCCTAATTCCAACATTAGGTGAAAACCAAATTAATAGTAACATTAGAATAAAATCATACAACATGGGTTATCAAAAAGGATCTCCTGATCTGATCATACAGAATTTACATATAACGTATTCAGGTTTTGTGATTGAATTTAAATCTCCATCTGGAAATGGAAAGTTATCAGATGAGCAACAAATGATGTTACAAGAATATGAAAATAACAATTTTAAAGTGTTAGTGAGTAATGATTATGATGAAATCATAAAGGAGATTATCCATTATTTTGATGGAGTTAGAATAAAATGCAAAAATTGTTCCAAAAAATTCAAGTCAACAGAAACATTAAGCAAACATTTGAAATTCATACACAAACACTTATAAAGAGAAAAAAATAATATATAGTATTATATATATGGAAAATAAGAATGTTAAAAGAGGTCGTGGAAGATCTAAAGTATTTACCGATGAGGAAAGAAAAAACCATAAAACGACGTACATGCTAAATAAAGAATGGTATTGCAATATTTGTAAAACCGGTCGTAATTATACTCTAGCTGGAAAACATTGTCATATGAAAACAAAAAAACACATTAGAAATAGCAATGCAAATAATTAACATAATGTATATAGTTTAAAGGATCTATTAATTGGATCATTTGAATTCTTGCCTATATTTAAACGCACCAATCAAAGACACTTAAAAAATAAAACCTATAGATTATATATAATGGAAAAATCTAATCATATATATATGAACAAGAGAGATCTCAAAAAATTGAGTAAAAGTCAATTAATCAATATGCTTCTGAAGCAATCTGTGATGAAGCCCAAAATTATCGCGGTAGATGATACCAAACCAGTTCCAGCACCAAGGACTTATAAACCAAGACCACCAGTACCAACACCTCGCAAGAGTGTTAAGCAGATGGTTCAAGATTATGAAAACAACAAACCAGTTCCAGCACCAAGAACATACAAACCAGTTCCAGCATCAAGAACTAAAAAACCAATGGATAAACCAGTTCCAGCACCTGGAACTATAATAGAACAAAAAGACAAAGCCTTAAAAGGTTACACTAAGTCTTATGAAATCAGCATCAAAAACAATAAAGACTCATTAACCCAAATGCAAAACACGAGAAAGGCTATAGAAAATCGTGTAATAACTTTATTGAATGAAATGAATGGTTTGAAATACGTTGAAACATTGAAAGTCACTTTCGAAAAAATATCAGCTGATGAAATAGTTGAAAAGTCAGCATATTTCAATAGTACACCTCAAACAATAATCAACCAAATGGAAATCGCTGATTCATTACAATCATCAAAACAACAGATACTGAATAAGATAGCTCAATGGATATCAGAAGGATCTGGTTGGACAATCAAATCAGTCGATAGTCATTACCTAAACATAGTCAAATACAAACCATTGAAAGGATCCTCATATATCCAACTACCTTCAGAACTGCGAATAAAGGAATTAATCAACATAAAAAACGAAGATAATGAATGTTTCCGTTGGTGTCACATCAGACATTTGAATCCGCAAGACAAGAATCCTCAAAGAATCAAAAAAGCTGATAGACAATACGTTGAAAAGTTAGATTATTCAAACATTGATTTTCCAGTAAATGTTAAACAGTATAACAAAATCGAAAAGCAAAACAGTATCAATATAAATGTATTCGGATATGAAGACAAACAACCATATCCCATCTATGTTTCCAAAGAAAAGTATGAAAATCATATGGAACTACTACTAATAACGAAAGATGAAAACAAGCATTATCTTCTCATAAAGGATTTTAATAAATTCATGTACAATCAAACAAAACACAAAGAGAGGAAACACTTTTGTATGCACTGTCTGCAATGTTTCAGTTCTGAAAGAGTATTAAACAATCATAAAGATAATTGCATTCAAGTAAATGGAACACAAGCAATAAAAATGCCAACTAAAGATAATAACATACTAAAATTCAATAATTTTCATAAGCAGCAACCTGTGCCATTTGTTATCTATGCTGATTTTGAGGCTATAACAGAGAAGATTCAAGGATGTCAACAGAATAATAATTCATCATATACTGAAGCCTATCAAAAACACACAGACTGTGGTTATGGGTATAAGGTCATTTGTTGTTATGATGATAAGCATACAAAACCAATAGAAATATATAGAGGTGAAAAGGCTGTGTACAAATTCATGGAGAAGATGCTAGAAGAAGTGAAATACTGTAAAAAAGTTATGAAAACATTTTTTAACAAACCATTAAAAATGACAAAAGATGATGAAGAGGAATTTAAAAAAGCAAAAGAATGTCACATCTGCGATAAAAGATATACTGAAAAAGATATTCGAGTCAGAGATCATTGTCATATTACCGGCAAATACAGAGGTCAGCACATCAAGCCTGTAATCTGAAACTTAGAATAAATCCAAAAGAAATAAAAATTCCTGTTATATTCCATAATCTAAGAGGTTATGACAGTCATTTTATAATGCAAGAGATTGGAGATATTGTTAAGAAACATGCATACAAAAATACGAAAGGAGAGAAGAAACAAATGAATATCAATGCCATACCGAATAATATGGAAAAATATATGGCTTTCATGCTTGGTAATCATCTTACCTTCATTGATAGTTTCCAGTTTATGAGCTCAAGTTTGGATAAATTAGTCAGTAATTTGCCGGCAGAAGCTTTTAAATATACAAGCAAAAAATTCAAAAAAGAAAAATTCGAATTGATGAGGAAAAAAGGTATTTATCCGTACGATTTCATGGACAGTTTTGAAAAATTCGATAAAACAGAATTGCCAACGAAAGAAGAATTTTACAGCATATTAAATAATGAGCATCTAACAGATGAGGATTATCAACATGCTAAAAACGTTTGGAACATATTTCAATTACAAACGATGGGTGAATACCATAATCTATATCTTAAGTCTGATATTCTTCTATTAGCTGACGTGTTCGAAAACTTCCGTAAAACCTGTCTTCAGTATTACAAACTTGATCCTTGTCATTATTTCACATCTCCTGGTTTGTCCATGGGATGCTATGTTGAAGATGACAAATATTCAACTGGAACTAATGACAGACATAGATATGTTTCAATTCATTGAAAAGGGAATGAGAGGTGGTATTAGTTATATAGCCAATCGATATGGTAAAGCAAACAACAAGTACATGAAAGAATACGACGAGAAGGCACCCTCAAAGTATATTATGTACCTTGATCCTAATAATTTATACGGTTGGGCTATGAGTCAACATCTCCCTACTGGTGGTTTCAAATGGTTGACGGAAAAACAAATAAATAAAATAAACTTAGCCCAGTATAATGAAGATAGTAAAAAAGGGTTGATACTAGAAGTTGATCTAGAATACCCCAAAGAGTTGCATGACCTTCATAATGACTACCCTCTAGGACCGGAAAAGGTTAAAATAACTGATAACATGTTATCCGATTATTGCAAGAAAATACAAAACAAGTTCAAAATATCAACAGGTCTAGTACACAAACTGATCCCTACTTTATGCGACAAAGAAAAATATGTTCTACACTATAGAAATCTACAGTTGTATCTTGATCTTGGATTGAAAGTAAAGAAAGTGCATAGAGTATTAGAATTCAATCAGTCACCTTGGCTTAAACAATACATTGACTTCAATGCACAAAAACGTACTCAAGCGAAAAATTCATTCGAAAAAGATTTCTTCAAGCTAATGAACAATTCAGTATTTGGAAAAACGATGGAGAACATAAGAAAGCGTGTCGATGTCAGACTTATTACAGATGAGAAGAAACTATTGAAGATGGCTTCTAAACCAACTTATGTAAGCAGTAAGATATTCAATGAAAATCTGGTAGCAGTGCATAAGATCAAAGAAACGCTAACTCTAAACAGGCCGGCATATGTGGGTATGTGTATTCTTGATCTAAGTAAGACATTGATGTATGATTTCCATTATAACTACATAAAAGAAAAGTATGGTGATAAGGCTAGACTACTATTCACTGACACAGACAGTCTAACATATGAGATTGAAGCTAAAGATGTGTACCAAGACTTTTGGAATGACAAAGATCGATTTGACAACAGCGACTATCCAGAAAACTCTCCGTATTTCGATAAGACAAACAAGAAGGTAATCGGTAAATTCAAGGATGAAGCAGCTGGAATACCAATCACAGAATTCGTCGGTTTGCGATCAAAAATGTACAGTTACATAAAAGACAACCAGAAAGTAGGAAAAACAGCCAAGGGAATCAAGAAGAACATAATAAAGAACAATATCAAACATGAAGATTATAAAAATGTATTAATTAATAACAAACAAATACATCATACCATGAAAACAATCAGAAGTATCAATCATCAACTAGGTAGTTACGAGCTCAATAAAGTGTCACTCAGCTGTTTCGACGATAAACGATATATAGCAAACGATGGAATCAATAGCTTCGCTTACGGACATTATGCAATCTAAAGATGTGACGTCACGCCACAGCTGTGGCGTTCTGTGGCTTAAATAATAAACTGTCTGCTTTTCCGAGAATTTTAGACTTCCTGTTGTATGAAGTCACGCAATGGAAAATGTGTTCGTTTCCACATGAAATAAAAACATATAGATTTCCATAAAATAGAAACATATAGATTTCCATAAAATAGAAACATATAGATTTCCATAAAATGTATGTCATCAGATGGAAAGTAGTTCATGGTTGGGTTGGTTGTCAGCACATTTTTTTTAAATGTGCTGAAACCCCCAACCATATAACTACTAACAGTGGAATTCAGAGAACTAAAAGCGAAGAAATTATTCTTTGAGAACAGACGGTTGTCTTAAAGAGAAATCTGCCGTTGCAAGACATCACTCAAGCTGATGACTTTGTAGGGAATCCATGGTAAAGTAAATTACATTTTTGATTGCAAATTTGTATTGAAATATTTATTTTAATTGTCCGACTCTTCACATTATGGCTTTTGCACAACTTCTCAAAAATAAATGCCGCTTAAAATGTATCGCGGTTCTTCGTTTGCGTGTTTTAAAATAAACGTACCTTTCCTAGAAGCAAAAATTGAACTCGTTTAGTTTTCAGAAGCAAAGAGGAGTTTATCTTAATAAATATTTTTTATTTTGAAAAGCTTCGTGTCTCTTATTTCGAAAATAAGTGCAATTGAGTTGCTCTTCGATTCGAAAAAAATTGTCATCCTAACTTTATTTTTAGACGCTTCGTTGAATTCCTGCGTGGAGTCAGTAGTGTAGAAAAGTGTGCACCTGTTTCTGATTGGTGGTTGCATTGACAGTTAACTTATTAGATTACCCGAAAATCAGTGGGTGGAGACGAAAAAATGGGGGTCTTTGTAGTAGGCGTTCCCTTGTCCCTTTCTCGCTCCCCTTCCCCTTTCCTGTTTACGCCTGCTAAGCAGGCTAGTAATCTGCTGATAATGCTGGTAATTTAACGATTTTGCTGTTAATGCTGGTAATCTGGATGATGTTTGAAGATTTGGATTCTACTGGTGAAGTTAAAGCTGTTGGTAGTCAGTATCCCACCAGTGACAGGCCTGCGAGAGTGTTTATCCACGTTTTTTCCTCAGTGTATTGTATGCCGCATTCCATCAGTTAATTGCTCAGAGTATTTGTGTGTATCACCGGTGAAGGCCATTTTGTTTTCCATGTGGACTTTCTCAAAGTCCTTTGCTTATCATTTTTGGTGGTGGGGTCCTCGCGAGGGCTTTGCGCATGCATGAGCTCTCATGCGCGCTTCACTCTCAAATTTAAAGGTTTCTCATCCTTCTGAAAATGTAATTATAACTCCACTTGTGGGCAAGTCTATATTCTGGAGAGCGTTCTACTGATGCTCTGGTTGGCATGTTGTTGGGACTCATTAGATTATGTTTCATTTTGGTGATAGGTTGCCACTCATGTTAAAATTTTAGAGGATAAAATTGCCTCTTTGGAACAGCCGGGAACACTAGAGAGTTCAGAGACAGCTGTTGCTGCGTTGCATCCCTACATCAGCCGCCCAGCAGCGATATTTGATAAGTAGGAAACCATAGAGTCCTTGGTGCATCTCGCCAGGAACGAAAACCACCATAAGGCCAATGAGCACGTGGCAGTGTTGGACAAGATTAGAGCCAAGGTAGATTCTCTGGACGATCAGCAGTTGCAGTGTCTCTTTCTGGGGCTGTTGGGGGATCCCGTCTGCGCTAAGGTTGCTAAAGATCTTAACTCCATTTTGAAAGGTGTTAGTAAAGCACCAGCTCCACTTCCTGCTTCTTTATATTCATGACAATAGGTTACATTTGTAATTCACACTTACTATTCACTCAACACGTTACAAACTGAGCGGGAATACCACTAATTCTATCTCATCATCACTGCCCAAGGAATCCCATGAGATACATGTAGCTAGACGCATGCACATAATCAGTGCTTTTCACGCACTAAATCGGTATTTGCATGAGGTTTCGTGAATCTTTGGACCTAGTTACTGTATTCAATTGCTAAAACAACACCTAAGCATGGATCAAGCGAATTTGGAGTTCGCTACTCAAAGAAACAATCCCACAGATCTCGCTGGAAAAACACCAATACGGACACCAACATGGTGGTCTTACAAGGAATAATAATAATAATCATGTCATTGAATTGCATTGCTCTTCTAGTTAATGCAAATGTTAAGCTCAACATGAAACGATGGGGCTGATAAAACCTGAGCTCAGTCCTCCATATACAAGGTTGAGTGAGGATAAAATTAAACCCTCAACAAAATTGTTTGGAGATGACCTATCCAAACATTTGAAAGAAATGGCTGAGGCAAAGAAAGCAGGCCGACAAATGCAGAAAACTGCTGAAACTCGAACAGCAAGCCAACGCTCCTTCAAGGCAGGAAGGCAGAAATTTCGCCGTCAAAACTTTGAGACTTATGACAGAAAACCTAGTCAGAAAACATACTAGCAGCATCCTTTTTTAGGATACAGCCGGGCACAGAAGAGTGCCCAGAAAAAGCCCAGCCAACCCAACAACAAAGACTGGTAGAAACACAGGTAAGGGAACATTACCCAACTCTTATTGATAAAGCAAATCTATCTCAAATGGTTGCTAATTTCTCGGCTTGCAGGTTAAAGGACCATGTAGATGCTATAAAGCACTATCAAATTGGGTTTGGAGAACCTTCCCTTCTAAGATTTACCAGCCTAAACAAATGCAATTCTCTCGTTCTGAAAGGGAGACAATTTATGAAGAAATCACTAAGCTCCTCAACAAAGGACTTCCACCTGCTAAAGCTGAACGTGTAAGGCTAGCTTATGAGAGGTTAATGCACAAGAGTAAAATGTCTATTAGAGAAGTTGCCCAAGTTATTGGGTTGATAGTTTCTAGTACCCCTGCAGTTCACTTCGGGGAGTTCTACTATAGAAACCTAGAAAGGAATAAAATTCTTGCCCTGTGGGAAAGTAAGGGCAATTATGATGCACCCATGCATTTGCCAAATGAATCTAGATCAGGGTTAGCTTGGTGAGTGAATAATGTAGACTCTTCCTTTAAACCTATTGTTCAGGGAGACCCTGACCTGACCCTTACAACAGATGCCTGTATTAGAGGTTGGGGTGCAGTATATGGGGCTCAGACAACTGGTGTTCTTTGGAGTTAGAAGAACAAGCTTTCCACATTAACTACTTGGAACTGAAACCGGTTCTGCTGGGGTTGAAATCATTACTCAGCCACGTTCCTAGCAAACACATAAGGATCCAGTCTGACAATACAACCACAGCAGCATAGGTTAGTAACATGGGGGGGGGGGGCGAGCATTAAATCTGCCGAGTGTAATAGTATCGCTAACGAAATTTGGCTGTGGTGTATAGAGAGAGACATCTGGCTCAGTACTTGTCACATACCTGGTTCTACTAATGTGGGTGCTGACAAAGAATCTAGGCAAATTAACAGACAAACTGTGGGGTCCATTTCACATCGACCTGTTTGCATCCAGACTTAATTTTGAGGTTTCCTGGTGCAAAATATGTTAATGCAATTTTCCTGAGTTGGAAAGAATATTACTTCTATGCTTCCCCCCTTTTGGTGTTATAACAGTCTGCCTACAGAAAATAGAGCAGGATCAAGCAACTGGCGTACTTCTAGTTCCTGTTTGCCAGACACAACCTTGATTCACCCCTTTCCCTCACCTGTTAGTAGACAACCATGTTCTTCTCCTGCAGTCGATTCATTTGCTGACAAAAGCGCACAACCATGTGCTGCATTCCCTTCGGAAACAGCTGATGGCTGAGACTGATGGCTTGCAAGCTCTCCAGAAAAGCCTCCATATTTCAGGCAAGGCTACAGCAATCATCCTCAAGTCCTCGTCTGACGGAACGCACAAACAGTACAAACCATACATCAAACACTGGATGGACATTTGTAGTAAATGGGAGGCTGATCCCTATGATCCACCTTTGATCGCTGTTTTAGATTTCCTTGTCAGTCTCCGTGACAAGGGATTGACTTACACCACCGTCGATACTGCCAGGAATGCCATATCGGCAGTTTCTATACCTAAGAACAACATAACCATGGGAAGTCATCCACTTGTTTCCAGGTTGATGAAAGGTGTTCACAAGGACTCACCATCAACTCCTCGCAACTAATCAACTTGGGATGTACAACCCGTCTTAACTTATCTCTCCTCCCTCTACCCTCCTGAGAAGCTTGATTTAAAATCACTCACTCTAAAGCTGGTTATGTTGATAACCTTAGTCTCTGCACAAGGAGGGCAGAGTTTACATATGCTTGACATTGGTTGCATGTAAGAAGTGCCTAATGGATTTGAATTCCTGCTCACGGAACATGTCAAACAAAGCAGGTCTGGCTACACAGCTCCATATGTTCTCTTAGAAGCACACCCTGCTGATTCGTCACTCTGTGTCTACTTGTTTGAAAGAATATCTCGAGCGAACCAAGCCACTAAGGGGAGCGGAGAGTGAACTTTTTATTAGCTTCATCAAACCTTACAAACAGGTTTCAAGGGAAACTATTTCCAGATGGATTTGCTTAGTAATGGAGTTGGCTGGTGTTCACACCAAAGCATTCAAACCACACAGTACAAGAGCTGCAGTCAACTGTAAAGCCAAAGCAGCAAATTTCCCCATTCATGAAATCCTGCACACAGCTGGATGGTCATCCTCAAGGTGTTTTGACCAGTTCTACAATAAACCATCTGCTGTACTTCAGACTGATTAGCAGAGAGACTAGAACTTTTGTCTCTCAGCCCTGTTGCTATTATTAACTCACTTCATAAAGTTGACTAATATTTCAATTCTATTAGTTTGGAGATTTTCAGGGCTATCGTGTTTCAGCCCTGTTGCTACTATTACTAAGTGTCTTCACAAGAGAATTATTTGTTAGCACAAACCGATTCCTGTTCTTTACTTTCATGGGTGAAATAAGGTCTAGGGTTGATTACACATTAAACACCTTGTAGTCGGACTTTGGGTTTCTTTCCTCGTGTGACTGTCTTGGCCTTAAGATCTTATGGGATCCCTGGGGCAGTGATGACGAGATAGAATTGACAAATTAAACGAGACTTACCTGTAAGTTGAAGTTTGATTGGAATTCTATCGAGTCATCAAACTGCACCAAGGGATCATAGGCCCGCCCATTGTAAGCCTTTTACGTTTGTTTTTGTTGTGCCCACCCATTATTCTACTGAGTTTCAACTTGGGATGGTCCTATGACAGTACCCCTTTTTTTTTGTGTGTGTGTGTGTTTGCAAGACACTCACAGTCGGTTGTGAATGCTGATTATGTGCGTCTAGCTCTCATGTGACCCCTTGGTGCAGTTTGACCACTCGACAGAATACCAATCAAACTTCAACTTACAGGTAAGGCTCGTTAAATTTATCAATTTACACTTCTTGTACTTCGTTTAACACAGGACAAACTAGGTGAAAAAGAAAACAGCTAATTTACATTTTTTGCACTAAATTAAATGCAGCACAAACATTTACAAATATCGTTGACTTCCTTTGGGAAGTCATCTGATATTCCATAGCTTGAGCCTTTTGGTAGATTCTTGATGAAGGATTTTATAAAGTCTTTGTCCTGGAATTGAGTTAACCTGACAATAATCAGACGCAGATTCCGGTTGGTCGAAGGATCTTGACATGACAAGATTCTGTGCACCCTATTGAACTTAATTTGATTGGCACTGACTTGTGGTATTTTAAGGTCTGCTCTCGTGAAGTTTCTCAATTTTTTTCAAAAAATTTCAAATTACTTTGCCAACTGTGGCACTCCAGCCTGATGAGGTGCCGTTGCAATTCTGCCAGCCCTTGCTGAGCCCGCTGAAGAGCACAGTGTGCCGCTTCTTGCTGGGATGTTATGGAATACCTCTGTCAACAACGAAATACTTTGCTATCTTTTGTTCTCAATTAGCATTGTGATTGGTCAATTTTCTTCCAAGTGGCCCAGTCCGGGTAGTCGCACTGTAACGGTGCAAAGCTTGTTAAGGTTGCAATGTCTGTTATATAAGTCCTAGTTCTCATTTATCATTCACTCCAACTTTTAGCAAACACAAATTGAGGCTTCTAAATACCCTGAGCTGGCTACAGCTGTAGTGAATTTCTCCGCTGTGGTTAAAAAAGTGAACTGAGAAACGTGTTTGTTTTAATGTTCCCTGTTGAATGACTGCTTCTCTCAACTCAACACTGCAGAGTGTTTGTGTCATAGGCCTTGTGCTTTTTTGTCTGACAGGTCATGCAACAGCAGAAGGCTTAGTACAACATTTCAACAGCGGGGTGATCAATCGTGGCCTGACTATCAATAACATGGTTGAAATAAGTATGGATGGCCCAAATGTCAACAGGGAATTCTTTGATAAGATGAAGGTCAACTTGAGAGAAAATTTGACACAAGTCTGCTCAATATTGAATCCTGTGGTATCCATGCAGTGGACAACAGTTTCAAGGCTAGAGTGGTGGCAGCTGGGTGAAACATCTATAGTCTCCTGTCAAGCATGTATTACCTGTTTAAAGACAGCCCTGCCAGAAGAGAAGACTGTGTTGAATTGACAGGACGTTTAGAGTTGCCCTGACATTTGTCAGCCACCATGGGCTTGAGAATGTTCTCGTCTTGAAATGATCCCTGAAGGTCTGGAATTTTATCAAAATGTATGTCAAAGGAGTCAAGGAGAAATCCATTTCAAACCTCATTAACAAGTCCCTTTAGACTATTAAGAAAGCTGTGGATGGCAAACTCATCATAGCAAAGTTGCATTTCTTCAAGTGCATTGCAACTCAGCTACAGCCTTTCCTGGCTGACTGTCAAACAGACAAACCGATGCTTTGTTTCTTGACAGCTGATGTTAGTGGTGTCATTAGAGCTCTTATGAGAAGATTTATCAAAGATTACGTGCTGTCTGCAGCAGCCGGAATAGAGCCGTTGATGACTATTGGCGTTAAGGATAAGAATCACAAAAGTTACAAGAAGATTGAATTAGGGTTCCCCACTGAAAATGCGTTCAAAGCATTTGTACAGCAGCTCAGAAAGGTGCTGCTCTTAGCGATAAGCATCTCATAACCTGCAGGATTGAATGCAAGAGCTTTCTATTTGCAGTTGTTATGAAAATGGTTCCTGAAGAACCCCTATCTTATTCTCAAATAAAGAACCTTGTAGCTTTGGGACCAAGAGATGTGGCTACCAGCCCTTCCACTCGTCCGCCTGTCCAAGACGAGTGCTCTTTTATCTTGGACAAGTGGACTTGCAAAGGCACTTCCCGATGGCATGAATAGAATTTCCCACATGAAAAAAACTTGTTTTCTACTGATTTCTGAGTTTCCCAAGCATCTCTAGACTTCGTAAACTAATCTAAGTTTCCCAAATTTGGTTTATTTCACACAAACTTAGCCGTTTTTGCCCCCGTTTTCTGAGAATACTTTGCACTGTTGTTTCTGTAAACCCGGGGAACCATGTTCCATACATGGAAAATAAACTTATGTAATAAGCAAATGGGTAACCTCGTTTGAGAGGAAACTGAGTAGAGTGGCTTCCACAAGTGACGCAACGAAGCCCATGACAGTACTTGTTTTACATGACACTTGAACGAGGTGTTTAGCATTGTGGCAATAGTGGTGTAGTTGTGGTAAGTTTTTTTGATTAACGAAATATAAACCTTTAAATGTCTGTTGTCGGCCTCAAAGTTTAAAGATAACAATGTGAAAACACTTCCCATCATTCTGCACATGGTAGTAAAATGCACGGAAGCAAGACACTGTGACTGGCACTTTCACTGACACACAATTCACCTAAAAACCCTGCGCAATAAAATCAGATCACATGCTGTGTTTCACTGACGGTGTACATGATGTCAGCAAATCTGCTTGACCTGTGGAAAATCGGTAGTAAAAGAAAACCTGACTCCAGCAAAGAAAAAAATCCTAACCGTGAGAAAGTGAAAAACTATGAAGGTTGAATTAGAAAATTCCAGCCACCTTGGAAAAAGGAATTTCCCCGGGTTAAATTTGATGAGGAGAATAAAGAAAGGTTCTGTGTTGTGTGCTGCAAGTATCCAATGGTGCCTGATAAAGCGAGCCGGCTTTGTATCGAAATCAGTGGATCACCCACCACTGGATTTTGCAGGAAACAACAGAAATTGGAATAACTGTTAAAAACAACACTTAAGATTTGGTACAAAACAGATTGTACAATTTCTACGTTTTTTAATGATATTATGTTGTTCATTTTGATAGTTTTTTGGACGAGTGAATTTTACTTTTGGACAACCAAAATCTGACAGCTACTTGTCCAATGGACAAGTGAAATAAGAAAAAGTTTTTTCCCTGCAACCCAAGCACGTGCAGAGAGAAATTTAAAAACGTCTTAACTTTTACTTGTCAACTCAAAGAAAGTAAGGGAAGGGATTTCTGATGTGGTGCTCCAGCAGTATGCAAACTTTTTGGTCGCATTTGTTTGATCTTTCAACCCAAAAAATTAAAGGTTTGATGAATTCGTCTCCACTCATTTGGTTGCAGATAGCTATGCCATGCTATTTAACATTGTTAAGATTTTGTTGGTCCTGCATGGGCAGGCATCTGTGGAAAGAGGGTTTCCAGTTAATAAAGAGGTTGAATTTGAAAAATTAAATGAACAGCCTCTGGTAGCCGACCGAATTTTATGTGACCAAAACAGGACAGTTGGTGGAGTCCTCAATGTAAGCATCACAAAGAATCTCCTCATCTCTGCAGTGATGTCAAGCCAGAGGTGTGAGAAATATCTACAGGATGAGAGAGACAAGAAGAAGACTGACGAAAAAACAAGGAAAAGAAAGCATGTTCTGGACGAAATCGAAGAACTAAAGGAGAAGAGGATGAAAAAAGAAACACATGCTCTTTTCAAATCTACTGATGACATAAGCGTCAAGGGAGAGGAAACTGGGCAATTAACACTGGTCGCAAGGTCTTATGTTATGAGAAAGGCAGCCAGAGAGAAGAACCTGGAGCTTCAACAACGTAATGAGAGACTAACTGTGAAGCTGGATGCTTTGAGAGACTGCTGATCCAAGGTTAAACAGTAAACTAAATATTTCTTGATTTCACCATTACTCACTGACTCACATGTTTGCACTGCCTTGTTTGCTACATTCAGCAGAGAGACGGGCATGTGCCTCTAACAGTTTAAGCCATGAGATCAAGTGCTTAAAAATTAGTCTAGTGGGCTTGGAAAGTCCTTGAAAAGTGCTTGAATTTTGATTGGCATTTTCAGTACGAACCATGTCACTGACTGGTTCAAAGACCAAAGTAAAGGTGGGATGTTGGACGTGAGAACAATAGTATGAGGAAATAAGACGAAGAGCAAAGAACAGGACGACCATAAGAGACCAAATGGCAAGAAGGAGACGGACTTGGCTAGGCCATGTCCTCAGATGGATTGCACTCACACTCACATTGCCCTCACCTGGTTCCTAGAAGGGAAGAGGAAATGGGTCGACCGCAAGAGACACAGAAAAGGACAGTGGAAAAAGAGCTTATGGCCAGTGGATTAAGGTTATGGACAGACGCAGCCTCAGCAGCAAAGCATAGAATAGCCTGGATGGAGAGATTATGCAGCCCAATTCCCCACATAAAGACACACAGAAAAGACACTACTGACATTGACGATGAATTCTTTAATGCTTCACCTACTGACTTCAGCACATACTTTACATCCCACGAATAGCAAACTAAACTCAATGACATCATCAATGCATATCAGCCAGTTAAACAACCAGTTCAACCTAACAGGATCCAACGTGTCCTTCAACCAGCTCACTGACCTCCTCACAACACTCAAACAAGTCCTGCACCAGGAGCTCCAGACAATGTCGGTAGACCTGACATTCAAACGTCCCAATCTCCAACTCTGAACTTGAACATTCTACCAAAAATACATCACAACTTTACAACAAGGCATTTCCCTCAAGAACTGTCTCAATCTACCTTCGAAGGGCAAACTGGAAGCAATGGCTGCACATTGATTGCACTTACCACAGCAAAACTTTTCTACACTTTTCCTTCAAATAATATCAACCCAAACTTGCCACTCAACCAAAGTATAGCTTATCAGACTGCTTCTAGTATCTTGATAGGAAATCGAAATTATGACCGGGTCACAGTGGGAGTACTATGGCTATTTGATTCTGTGAAGCTGTTTCTCATCTTAATTTCCTTGGGAATACTTCTGTGGGTAGTAAACTCCCTGTAAGCGTATCCAATGAGTCAGTTCCTTCAGCCACTCTAGCTTCCAAGACAGCGTGCTTTTTTATATTGAATGCTAACACTGTACTGTTCATGCCATTGACTCTAGGTTATGTTTTGTTGATAGACAGCCATCTTCACGACCAGACTGGGGCATTTGTGACCCTCTGTGAAATGCGGGACATACACGAGTTTTTAAGGTGGTACAAGGCTTTTAACAATTTCCAGTACTCACTTGGCACTGTTACTCAAGTCACATTCCTTTAATGTCTCGTTACAAGCTAATCATTGAAGAAGAGAAAACATTTGAGTTGGGCCCTTACTGAGCAGCTTAAGAACGCTCATCCAGAAATTTCGCCTGGAGGCATGCAAAATGGAAAAATCGAAAATTCTCAAACTTTGTCAGAATAAAGGTCTAGTTAAAGTACTTCTAGAAAGATAACTTTCAGTTCGATTAGATTTTTATTTTACGAGAACGGCGACCAACTCAGTTCGGCAGCTCTCACATCAGTTTTCACAGGGTACACACCACACATCAATTGAACGCTGTTTCAGAAAACACGAAGATATAAATCCAAACAATGAATACATTACTCAAAAGAACACAGCTTTATTGCCAGTTTGAGCGGTTATTTGTTCCATTTGAACTCAACCGCAATATTTTTGCAATTTTTAAATTTTTTACTTATTTTGCCGTTTTGGCGAGACAGAAAATTGGTAAAATTGAGAGGGCAAAATCGCTTCTTGGTAAATGGCGTGGTCCTAAATCAAGGTATTAACCCAGCGAAAATGCAAAGTTTCTTCCTCAAAAAAAAGCAATAAAATTTTTGGGCTTCTTAAATCATGAAACTTTAGAGCGCCGAACACAGGGGACACAAAGGTCAAAATTCGCCAACTACTCTCCGATAACCTTTAAAATCATAAAGGGCTAGCAACGCTATAATAATGTGTGTACTTATTGCTGGCTTATTTGTCTGATTTTATGACTTTTAGCCTCTCTTTTGCGACGGACCCTATTGAAATTCTCGTTACAATTAACGGACAAAAACCAAGGCAACGCTGAATTGCCATCAAACGACTTTCAATCATTCCAAAATGGGCATAAACATCTTAAAAGTAAATTGTTGCTTCATGATAACGCTAGAATGAATAAATGTGCAAATAAACTCAAATTACCCGTGAAATGAACAGAAACAGCTTTCAGTTGTGGGCTTAGCAAACAGCGCTGGCAGGAGTGGGGTGGGGAGGTGTAGATTGTATATTGCTTTTTCGCTATGTTTAATTTGTTATATTAAATTTACAAAAAAAACGGGGTCGGAGTGTTTTCATTGAGTTAAACATGTGCTAGTACTAGTGCATTCACGTTAAATCTTGGTGTATCTGCTTTTGAGATATAATTGGATTAACTGTTTGGTAAATTGCACTTTTCCCGGTATAGGATCAGCTAGCTACAATGTAGTTCATTTTAGCTCATTGTAGCTCCAGTTATGACAGCGTGTACTTATTCCACCCTTCTTGGAGGGCCACGCGGGAGCAGCATCTCCAACCCAGCAAATGCGACCTGCGTGGAGATTGAAAGATGTACAAAAGACGCGAAGAATCATTTAAAATTTTGACTGCTATGATTCCTCTTTAAAGATGGAGGCAAATTTTCTTCTGGCAAGAGCAGGTAACATCTCAGCAACTGAGTAGAGAAATTAACTAAAAACGTCCAGAACTGGGCAACTTATATGGTGGTAAAAAGAATGGCACTGTCACTTCTATTTAATTGGATTGTGTAGTGATGTTAAATTTTGATCGCGCAGTTGACAAAGTTTTTTTTAAAACTGCAATCACACCACAACAATGACAACCACAACAACAAAATACAAAAAGGGGGGAAAAAAGAAAGCAAAAAAAGAAAAAATTAGTGCCGACATACAAGATTTACGCTACAAAATAAATTATACAACTTACAATACAATGGAGAACGACCTATTTACACAACATTACGTCCATTACTTTTCTTACAATAATATTGCCTACAAATCTTAAATTGCAGTGTAATGACTTACTATTTTTTATAGTGGTTTTACCTGGTGTCACTTACAATGTTACATTCTAGTATTAACACTATTGTGCTTACAATAACATTTCTTATAAAAAAAATAATAAAGAGAAGGAACAAAGGGAGAAGCATATGAGAGGGTCAGTTGACAAAGTATCAAAAAGGAGAGATCGCTTTAACTTGAAATCTCAATTTTCCATTGAATTTTTAATTTATTTATAAATTGAGAACATTCAGGATTTATCTCACCACTTTTACAACTATATATGTACTTTTTTATTAGCAAGACGAGTAGATGTAGTTGGCGTCTAAGGTTGCCGTTAATAGAAGGAGAGGGGTACTTCTGAAATAGAAATTGCTCAGTTGACAAATTTATAAACGTTCTATTGATTGCATTGAACCACCATTGATAGGACATTCTAAAAAGGTGTTCCAACGAGTCAGAATTTTTACACTGAGCGCAAATGTCATCATTTCTGATTTTGAATCGCTTGAGTTCTCTATTAGTTACTAAAATTCTATGGAGAAATTTAAAACCAAATTCTCTTAACTTGTTGTCAGCGGTCGTTTGGTAGATTGTGTTAAATATCTGTTTTCAACTATGCACAAAGTTGGGAAAAAGTCTCGTCCAACTTTTCACAGTCGTAGGTTCTTTCATATTGTTTTCCTGAAATAAATTGTAATAGTCTTTGCACCTCAGTTTGGTTAAATAGAGTGCTTTATTTTCGGACAGATAGAGTACGTCCCTTTCATTAAGTATATTCCTATTGGTTACGGCAGTTTCCTGAGCATGTTTCTTCAAGTAACTTGGGATCGCAGCAATAAGTTGAAAATATTGAAAGAAGTTCAGGTGTACATTATATTTACATTGTACATTATCAAGAGACAGAAATTTGCCGTTTTTATCAAGTAAATCATGTACAAAACAGATTCCTTGTTCAGACAGATGTGCCCAAAATATAGACTTATGCTCTATTGTAATTTCTTTATTGTTCCAAAGGATGAATTCGTTTTTATAAATGTCAGGATGACCAGCACGCAACTCCTTAAAATAATCCAACATTTCCCTATAATGTTTCCCTATAATTTTTGTCTAGCTTTTCCCTATAATTTCCCTATAATTTTTGTCTAGCTTTTTAGAATCGTAATTGCATTTAAGTAGGAAGGATAATCCTCCACACTTGTTAAAAAAGTCATTTGGAATTGCCTGCCAGGATTCATTTGTTCAGTTTAAAAACCTGCCTAGCCAGCTCAAGCGCAATGATTTTATCACCGTGTGAAAGTTTGGAAACTTCAGTCCACCGTGGGAGAGAGGTTGATATAAAACTGATCGTTTTACTTTATCCTTTTTGTTTTTCCACAAGAATTTCAATAGTTTTGCTTGCACTGTCTTAATAATCATTTCAGGGACACAAAGCATAGAGGCTGCATAAACTAATTTTGATATGCCTAGGGTCTTAACTAACATTGTGCGACCAAATAGAGTTGTCTCTCGTTTGCCACATATTCAGCTTAGTGTCCAACTCGTAAATTTTGACAAAAAAGTTCAAATTATTGTTCTTATTGCGATCGTATGATAAATGTGATCCACATCTGATTGCTTTTGTTTTCTTCTTATTTAATTTATGACCAGAGATAGCATTAAATTCACTTATAACCTTCATATTTTCTTTAAGTGCATCTACATCCCTACAGATGAGAGTTGTGTCGTCCGGAAATTGACTAATTTTAGCTTCTACTGATTGCAGTAATTTAATTCCTCGGCAACCTGCTGACTGTCTGATCTTTTGGGCTAGGATTTCTACGAATAAAACGAATAATAAAGTACTCAGTGGATAACCTTGCCGACCGCCTCTTGAAACTTTAAAATAATTCGTCATGTAGCCTCCGTTTATAACTGGACTTTCTACGTCGCTATAGAGTATGGAGACCCATTTTCTAATAACCTGTCCAAAGTTGAAGTGTCTAAGCACGTTTTCTATAAAGGGCCATTCTATTGCATCAAATGCTTTTCCAAAGCCAATAAATAGCAGGATTCCTGGTATTTTTTTGACATCCGTATATTCCATTTTGCCCAATAAATCTTCCCTTGATAAAACCTGTTTGGTCGGAATGAATCAATTTCGGTAATACTGATTCAATTCTCTTAGCATTACCTTGGCTAGAATCTTGTAGTCTACATTAAGCAGAGTAACTGGGCGCTAATTAGATAAAGTAGTCAAATTATTTTTCATCTTTTGGGATCAATTAGATAATTCCTCGTCTTTGTGATACAGACAACGTTCCATTCTCAAACCCTGCATTAAAAGATTCTAAAAGCGCATTACCTAAAAGGTCAAAGAAAGCTTAATAGAACTCTTTTGTGAAGCCATCATCACCAGGAGATTTGTTATTTTGGCAGCCTTCTAGAGCATTTCGCACCTCATCAATGCTGATTTCATCCTCTAGTTCTTGGTTTTCATGCTCTTGAAGTTGGGTAAAATCCAAATTTTCAACAAAACTTTCGAATCTTTGTTGTAAATCATTTTCTTCAGTTTTTGTTTTGTACAACTGGCCATAGTGATTTTCTATTTCTTGGTTTGCTTGTTTGAAATCTGACAAGAATTTTCCCTCCCCAATTTGTAACTCGAGACAATCTTTTTTTCATAATTCCTTCTCTCGAGATTAAAGAAAAATTTCGTTGGCTTTTCTCCATTTTCAATCCATCTAGCTTTGGATCTGAAAATTGCTCCTCTGCCTTTTTCTTCATAAATTTCCTGTAATTCTTTCTTTAATTTTTCATATTCCAATAAGATGTTTTGTTCCAGGCAGACGTCATTACAAATTTTTGAGTCCAATTCTTCTATTCTACTTTGAATGATACTTTCATGCATTTTTGATTGTTTACTTTTCCCTTTGGAATAACGCATCGTTTCCGATCTTATTTCTATCTTTATTAATTCCCAGTGTAGTTGTTTATTGTTAACTTCAGCCTATTACTGCAGGATACAAGGATAATAATCTTTTATTAATTGTACACAAGACTCATCTTAAAGAAGTGTGTTATTAAATTTCCATCCTCGCTTAAATTCTCCATTCAAATTCATGCTTTAATAGACTGCTTTATGGTCAGGTGCAATTGATGCTCGCATTTCCACTTTTGTAATATCCGGTCGAAATTTACCACTTATTAAGAAAAAATCTATGCATGATTTTAGTTTCAAGGGTTTTGATTCATATGTGCACGATTTATTTTTGGGGTGCAGTTTACGATATATATCAACCAAATTGGCCTCTTTTATGAAATGAACTAGCAAATTCCTATAATTAGTTTCTTTCCAAGTGAGTCCACCTTGCTTATCTAATGGGTTTAGCGTTGTATTCCAATCACCTGCGATTATTAGACTCGATGTATTAGACAAAGATATAATTTTCTTGCTAAAAGAATTTATGAAGTCGATTTGCTCACGGGGGTCTGTGGGGGCATATACATTAACAACATTTAAGTTGATTTTCTCCGGTGTTTTTAAACACAATATTATAAATCTTCCAATTACATCGAGTTCCACTATTTCTACGTGAAGTGGAGAGTTTGGTTTTATGAGAACACACACTCCCTTGGAATGGTTTGAACCATGCGAGTAGAAAATTTGGCCACCCCATTCCGCCGTCCAAATCTTCTCGTCTTTAGAATTTGAGAACGTTTCTTGGAGAAGATAAACGCTAGCCTTTCGATTTCTTAAATATGAGAATATTGACCTCCTCTTTTCTTCATTTCTTAAACCTCTCACTAAACGACAAAAACTTCAGAACAGACATTCAAATTATCAAAAATAAAACAAATGTATCTATCTAACACCACAAAAGATAACAATAGGACAAAACAAAGCACGATTTACACAAATTACTTTCCTCTCATGGGGAATAAACCTACCAGCCGGATAAACAGCCTCAAACACCCAGGTGCCAACTAGAGAGGTCGACAAATTACATAATTTGCTAATTGGTATGCAAAATCTGAATATGTTTAGTGTTCTGGACTATTTGTTTGTTTGTTTGTTTTTTTGGACGTTCGTTTTTATTACAAGTGCTTCGAAGCTCCCCAGATCCTTTCTTTCGGGTGATCCCAGTAAAATGCTGGTGAAATGTCAGTATAAATTTTTGACCAGACTTATATTTTTATTTAGTGGCAGTTCATGTTATTTGTCAACATCTGAACGCGATGAAGATAACCCATTTAAACAGTCGAATAATAATCTTATTTTGTTTTTGTAAATGAGCGCTGTTTCAAGTTCATTCAAGCGAACAGCCAATAATCCAAGGAGATTTGACAAGCCTTGACAGTTAATGACAAGATATGAAAACATTGCAAACACCAAGCTAGACGGCTCGTGAGTGAAATAATCAAGCTGTGCTCAGCCTCTAGAATGACCTTTTGAGCTTGGTTTTACAGACCAGATCCCCAAAATATTGGAAGACAATTCGGAACACTTTCAGGGTTTTTGAGGAACACTTTTCGAAAGCGAACGAGCCAAAAAAAGCCCCGAAATATATTT
The DNA here is from genome assembly GCA_964030785.1 of Siderastrea siderea. Taxonomy (NCBI): domain Eukaryota; kingdom Metazoa; phylum Cnidaria; class Anthozoa; order Scleractinia; family Rhizangiidae; genus Siderastrea; species Siderastrea siderea. The sequence continues at coordinate 39,505,901 of OZ034966.1, read as the reverse complement.
CAGACCGAAAAGTTTCAGGACTATTTTTGAGAAACAAACACCAATTTATTCCTTTGCGGCTCCGCTTTTAGGCTTGGCTAAATCTATATATTACCGAATTTCTGAAATATATTTTCGATGCTAACTGTCCGGAATGTTACAAATTCCCACTGAAGACACGAAGAGGCTGACTTCACTGAAGTGTTGCGAAACACAACACATGCATGTGCCTCCAACAAAATTGCAACACTTCAGTTTCTTGAACTGTCCTGACGACTATTTCCGATCCTGAAGGTTGATTTATACCCTGGAACCAGAGATTTTTCTTTCTTTTTTCTCCTCTAATGGAATAGTAAAAACACCTCTGGAACTGGGTTAGTTGATTGAAAGTCGTAGGCTAAAGAGGTTTGTTATAACATAAAATGACAACAGTAACGTCTCTTATTTCAATTAATTTTCAGGGATTTTTGAGGCTAGTGTAAATCATTTTAAAATGTCGGTATGTCCACGGCACCAAGAAATATTTGGAATTAGATGGCGTTGTTCCAAAAAGTCATGTTCATCTCCACCAGACTGGGCTCCCCACAAGAATAAACAAATTAAGGGGGACCGTGGTATCACACTCCTACAATCGCAACGACTGTACAGCCTTACCTCAGTGCTTGATCCAGTTGCTTACCGTAAGTAAAAACCGTACTGAAAATTATAACACCCCTCTTTAACCCAGAAGAGGAGAGGCCTCTTGAGTAATCCTTCCAAACCTGTCGTCTTTTTAAATCTCAGATAGAGTTTCAGTAATATTTGTTGAAGTGCACCCATGGCCGACATTGTGCACCTTTAATGAACGGCATGCGGGATGTTGGGGACTCATGAGAAGTTTGTGTGCGATCCCCGGTATAAAATGCAAATAACTGCTACATTTTCATGCCTGTCCTCTTGCAAGAATTTCTTGTGTGTCCCTAAAATAGAAGCCTATATAACGTGCCTGCTCTGCCTACTTCCCTTCCCCTTGCTCAACTTGCATCCCTGATATCGTGCCCTGACCATAAACGGCTGCTACGCATTCCTTCCTTCTTGCGCAAACTTCCTGCATGTCTCAGTATCGCGCCCTATTGAACGAATGCGAAAGCAGGGCCTGTTACACTTTCTTCCCTTCCTCTTACTATTGTAAAACATAAGCGCCTGGTACGCCTACTTCCGTTCCCCTCGCATGAACTTCTCACGCATTCCCGATATCACACTTTATTTATCATAAGCACCTGCTATGCATTCCTTCCTCCTCCCCGCGCGAACTTTTCGCATGTCCCAATATCGCACCCTAATGAACGAATGGGAAACGACCTGTTTCGCTTTCTTGTCCAATGTACTAGTTATGCATTTAATTGTTGTCAAGAGAATATTCTCTTGTTATTATTTTATTCTTGAAGTAGAGTTACCCACAAGACGTGACAGCTTAGACGGACAAAAATTAGGGTTATTGCAACAACAACAAAAATGAAAAATGAAGAAAAAATGCAACGTTAGTAGTTATTTTTACTGCACCAACATATTTTATCTAGTTTTTGTTACTTATAGCTATCTGTAAACAATGCCGGCTGTTTCTAGCAAAAGAGACGCCTTCCGCCAAATCTGAGGTGCAGGAGGAAGTCCCATCCAAGACAACAGATGATTTCGCTAGCAAGCAAAAGACAAAGGATATCTCATCCCCGATCTCATCCCCAGTTGAGTCTGCAGAAAGTGATCCAGTAAGTCATTCTACTGCTAAATTTAATATTATTGAGAGTAATAGGGCTTTACCTTGCACACACTCGACGCACGCAAAACCTTTGTAAAAAGTTGTTGCCTGTGAGGAAACAAAATTAAAAAACACTCAGAACCAGAGCCAGAAATAGATTAGGTGAAAAGTTCGCTGATAACACAAGCCCTGCTACCTCTCGCTTGCAGCTCATGCTTTCTTGGTCATTTTTCGTTTACTTCATTAAACGAAAGTGCCACTGGACTGTCTCGAGCAATGGAAAGCCTCGCCATCTTAACGTCGGAGGACAGCTTGCACACAACAGAACATACCGGTGGTAGCAGTAGTGCCAGTGATTCCTCCAGTGTGAACAACCAAACCCTTCGCCGCTTGAAGTTGAACAAGTTTCTCAGTGTCAGTGGCCGGCCAACTGTTAATCAACCAAAAAAGAGCTGGGAACAGTTAAGCACACGTACAAAAAATGTTCGCATCTCAAAACCCAATGATGCCGTTGTGGCATCGTTAGAGGCCATCTCTCCCGGAAACCCGGCGTCTCTGTGGGATGCATTGAAGAGAACACCGGCTGTGGAGAAAGCCCTATGCACAACAACGTCAGCTTCAGCAGATTAGAAGTATCTGGAAGCCTTAGCGGAGACTTCCCAGAACGCCAATAGCTGGGACACACGCCGGCAGGTGCTGTCAATAATGGGTGACCTTGTGCCTTATTCTGTGATCCAGCAGTTCTTACCTGGCATCACAGACTACAGAATCAAAGCAGCATGACAACACACCATCCAGCATGGGCGTGGTGTTCCCTTACCTGCCACCAAGAGCCCTAGAATGCGCGTAGACGAATCTCAGCTGGACCACTTCTTCTGTTTCATAACTAGCCCACACGTGGTACAAGATCTACCGTTTGGGCAACGATATTTATCCCTATCAAATGGCAAGATTCTGGAAACAGCAAATGTCATCAGGGCCATGATACCACAACGCATAATCGACCAATACCACCAGTTTTGTTTGGAGACCAACTTCAAGCCTTTCAGTGCCTCGACAATGCAGGGCACCTGGTCCTCATGCACCGCTGCAGTGAGAAAGTCCCTTCAAGGACTGGACTACTTTGCGGCTGAGGGAGCAAAAGCTTTCAATGATCTGATAGCAATAGTGGAAAAGCTAGGTGACAGGCAGTGGGTCCAAAGGTGCGAGCAGGCGCTGAAGGAAGGAAAACAGTACCTCAAGACAGACTTTAAGGTAAGTTAAGTATGAATGGATGGACGGATGCATGCATGCATCAAAATGCCTGCGGTAGCAGATAGTTCTCATATCCACCCAGATATAACACATGTACACACTGATTATTTGAAAACAATAAGCTAGTAGTCAAATGAATTAACATCTTGTACTTGTAGTTCATCACGGTTGGTGTTTCGCGTTTTAAGAAGTGCGATATCATCCAACAATTTATATGATTGCGTAGAATACGAAACGATATATACGGGGAAGTTCGCTACCTGATTGGCTCCCATATTAGGTTATCATCGGAAACATCACTTATTGTTTAGTGAGGAATGTTTGCTTCGTTGACTACGAATTCATGTAGTATGAGACTGAGTGAAATAATTGCTAAACATTAATTAATGTTCATAGTAATATAGATATAATTTATGGTCATTATGGTGTTTTATTCCAGGTTCATATTACAGCAGCCTCTAACGTCCCAGACCACTGCAGTACATATGCTCTCAGCAATTTCAAAGAAGAGTTTCTTTGTGAGACGTGTGACCACACCCATTACAAGAGTTGCCCCTCTTGTGAACAGCTGAAATGCACAATCACAGAAATCAAGTGTTCACTGAGTGGTGCGCAGCTTCGCGACGAAGACCACGACGACTTGGCGTATTCATTTCAGCAGGCCGTACAGGCGATTGAATCGTGGAAATCTCATCAGTTAAGATCGATTCAACAACATAAGGCGCAAACAAGTCTCTTGGCTGACCTAGACTCCACATCCGTGCTTATCACACAAGACTGGGCGATGAAATTCCTGCCCCAGAAGTACAGAGAAACACAAGTTGACTGGTTTGCTAAAGGAGGAATCTCTTGGCATATCAGTATTGTTGTCCATCGACTAAAGAACAGGTTGCAGCACCAAGCCTTTGTCCACATAGTCGACATAGCGATTCAGTGGTCAACATAATGAGACATACTCTTCAGGAGCTCAAGAAAGAACACCCAGAGATTCAAACTGCCTTTCTCCATCAGGACAATGCCGGATGTTACCATAGTGTCACCATGTTAGCTGCTTGTCGACTCATGGAAGGTGTGACAGGAATTAAAGTTCAGAGGGTGGACTTCAGCGATCCACAGGGTGGTAAGGGGCCATGTCACAGGAAAGCAGCTACCATAAAAGCCCATGTTATTCGCTACATCAACGAAGGACACGTTGTTACTGCAGATGACTTCAAAGAGGCTATTCTCTCCTATGGTGGCATCAGAGAAGTCTGAGTAGCATTAGTTGACGCAAAAGAGCAACTTCCAACATCTTTGCTAGGGAAACCGGAGGCAGTGAGCAGCCTAAACAACTTCTATTATGGAGATGAATCTCTTATTGCATGGAAAGCATTTGACGTGGGTACGGGAAAGACCATACCATGGTCTCAATTGCAAGGTAACAAATTTTTCTTGTTCTCTGAACGTGTGTTTTTTCTTACTTGACGTTGTAACTTGCACGGCACTTTGAACAACCGATTTTACCCACCGAGAGACAGTACATTTTGTAAGAAAAGAAAGGGTTCAATATACGGATGTTAGATGTCATCGCTCATACACGATAATAAAATTACGGCTGCGGCCTGTTACCGCCGGAATGAAAATAGTACTTACAGCGTGTTACGAAAGTTCATACACCCTGCTGTCTCCATGTTTGATGTTTTGCAAAAGTTACATGTTTTTAGCGGATGTAGCGATATAATAGACGTACGGACTACGGGGCGACTTTGTACATATACATATGTATACAGCATATTTAAGAATTATTTTACGAGGGCGAGCTGGATATCGAATGATAGATAACCAACAAGATGCGTTATAATCATTCGATATCAAGCAAGCCAGAGTAGAATAATTGTTTTATTAAAAACTCAACTACTGTAATTGTAATTGTTACTGTTACTGTAATTGTCACCGAGGACCACACTACCTACACAGTAGACTATCCTATTCCATAAAGAGCTCTAGTAATTTTTAGGTCAGTCATTTACCACTTTGTGGTGATGTGGCTACTAACCCAGGGCCTCCAAAAACTATTGCTGGCAAATTTCCGTGCAAAGACTGCGGAAAGACCGTGCAAAGAAATCAGGATGCCATCTTGTGTAACGAATGCAGGTGTTGGTTTCATTCATACAAAGTGTTTGCACTTATCAAAGGCTCATATCGGTTATGTTAGTAATCCTGAGTGGAATTGGGTCTGTGGATTGTGTTGACTACCGCAGATAACAGCTGAGTGCTATCAACAGAGTTTTTACGCGGATTTGGACTCCTCGAGCTCCAATGATCAGGATGACATGTGGCATGAATACGACGCTGCGGGGCGAAAACATCGTACCAATGTCAAAATTGGTCACATAAATGTCAACCATATTGCTGGATTCAAGCTTCATGAGATCAAAAGTTGGCTCCTGGAGGTCTATTTGACATTCTGGTCATATCTGAAACCAAGATTGACTCAACTTTCCCTGACTCTCAGTTTAATATCTCAGGGTTCAGAATATGTCGTACAGATAGAGATAAATACAGCGGTGGGCTCATGGTCTATGTCTGTAGCGACATCTGCTTTAAAGTTGTAGAAGACCTCCCAAATTTACCACTTGACAAACGGGCTGGATTTAAGACCGAATCTATTATTCTAAAGGTTAAGATTGGCAAGGCATGGGAGACTCTTGTGGGTATTTATCGTCCACCAACTTCTGCTAAAGTACCTAAATCAACGTGGAAACTCGAGCTTGAATCTATACTGGAGGCCATCACTGCACTACCTGGTAATTGCCTTCTGGTGGGTGATTTCAATTCGGACTTCCACGAACCTGATAAGGCCCCACAAGACGGTTGAACACTATTGGACCTGTTGGATGTTTATGACTTACATAATCTGATTGATTCTCCGACAAGAATAACAAAAACATCTACCTCCTTACTCGATCTTGTTATAACAAATAATAAGAGCAAAATTACGGAGTCTGGGGTCGTACACGTGCAAATAAGCGATCACTCGTTGGTGTATGTGATATTGAGAAAGACTGTTCGAAAAATGAAATCGAGAAAGCTTTATTTTCACAGTCTTAGACATTTTGATCATGACATGTTTTTAGCTGATTTGCATACTGTTCCTTTTGGTGTCATGGATATTTTTGACAACGTAGATGACAAGCTTTTTGTGTTCGAGACACTTTTTACAGAGGTGCTTGATGAACATGCGCCATTGAAGGAATTTCACGTGCGGGGCAATCAAGTCCCTTACATGACAGAGGAATGGCGTAAGGCGATACGCTACAGAAATAGGCTCTGGAAGATATTCACAAGGGACGGAACAGACAATAATTATGAACGTTACAAAGCACAAAGAAACACATGCACTTCATTAAGGCACAAAGCCATAAGGGAATTCTTTTCTAAAAAGGTGCAGGCGAACAACCCAAGGGATTTTTGGAAGACATACCAGCCCTTCTTACACTCTAGCAACTCTAAACAAGCGAATAATATCACACTTTTATAGAAAAAGATACTGTTTTTACTGACAAATGCCAAATAGCAGAGCTATTTAATGAGCACTTTGTGCACATTGCAGACGGTGTTGGTAAAATTAAAGAGCGCGACTATGGAAAAAACTTTAGCAACCATCCAAGTATAAAAAGCATTCGAATGAACAATGGCCTGAAGCAAGACAGCGATCGTGTCAGTTTTCATCCCACAAATAAGACGAAAGTAGAAGATTTGTTGTCAAATATGGACGTACGAAAAGCTCGTGGACATGTGCTTAATAAAAGAATCCTCACACGCCATAGCAGGACCAGTTACAAAAATCCTGAATGCTGCAATTGTACAAGGGCGTTATCCTTCAAGGTGGAAAATGGGTCAAGTTACTCCTGTATTCAAAAAGGACGATGAGACAGATTAACGTAACTACAGGCCTGTAACCGTTCTGCCCTGTTTGAATAATATCTTTAAAAGGCTGCTCTCCATTCAGTTGCAAGAATTCTATCAGGGGTTATTATCGGACTATATCTCAGCATATAGACGACACCACAGTTGTGAAACATCATTGCTGCGGCTGACTGAAGACTGGAAAGCTAGCCGAGATAGGAAGGAACTGGTGGCTGTAGTGTCAATGGATCTGTCAAAAGCATTTGACACCATACCGCATGCGCTGTTGCTTGCCAAACTATCAGCCTATGGTTTGAACGGCAGTGCTTCTGCGCTACTTGAGGATTACTTGAGTGGGAGGATGCAGAGGGTGAAAGTCGGCGATGCATACTCTAGCTGGCAATCTGTAAGAAGAGGTGTACCACAAGGAAGTGTACTTGGACCGATGTTCTTCAATATCTTCTTAAATGACCTTTTCTATGTCATCAAAGAAGTGAAGCTTCATGCATATGCAGACGACGAGCAATTATATGACTTGGATTATGATTCTATCGCCCTTGACCAGCATATGCAGCGCGAAGTGAGGAAGGCAAGTACCTGGTATACAGAGAACGGAATGATTGTCAATCCTAGCAAGCACCATGCCATGGTTCTGTGGTTTACTGATCACCAGTTCTGTTTTACCACTAAGGACTTGCTTGACCTCCTGGGAATGACTATCGATAGTCTATTGAATTTCGATAAACAAGTCTCGCTTGTTTGTAAAAAAGTCAACAATCAACTAAATGTTATGATAAGATTCTGTAAGCTTGTAAACATTTCCATCACGTTAAAATTGTATAAGGCCATTGTTCTGCCACATTTTCAGTATTGCTCTGTAGTATGGCATTTCTGTAGCTCTAGGAATAGCGAAAAACTTGAGTCATTGAATAAGCATGCGCTGCGTGTGGTTTTTAATGACAGGGAATCAACATATAGTCAGCTATTAGATAGAGCAGCAGCTACATCACTTTACAATCTGAGAGTACAAAATAAGTTAATCACCATTCATAAATGTATCCATATCAATTTCTACCCTGCGTATCTTCAGGACTTATTAACGTTGCGCTTAACGGTCTACTCTCTTAGAGGAACTGATATATTGTCGTTGTGTAGACCTGCTTCCACTTCTTATGGTCTTCACTCTTTTAAGTATTTTGCCTGTAAAACTTGGAACTCTCTCCCTGAGAACATTAGAACGGAGTCCACTTTGGCTGGTTTTAAACGTCTGATACGAACCATCTCCTTTCATAGCACTTAGCATTAATAGATATATGACCAGTACTTAGTAATGTTAGTTTATTATTCGTAAATCTTGCTTTCTTTTTCTTTTCTCGAAGATATTAGCTTTTAAATTCGAGATATTAGCTTTTTAAATTCGAGATTAAATAAAGTCGTGTATGTATGTGTGTATGTACGTTATAAAAAAAGAAAGAAAGAAAAAATGAGAAAAGAGAACGGGAACAAGAATCGGTCACATGACTGAGCGAAAGAGGTGCCAAAACTTTGCAAATGCCAAGAAATTACTTTTTACAATCATGCTTTATATTGAGTAGCCTGATCTGGCTTCGAGACGGTTCGAAAAACAAAATACGGTACGAATGGACATGGACTAAATCGTGACAAGGAAACTAAAGAGAGAATGGGGCCCAGCTCACGCCCCTTTATTGCGCGCGTTCACTTTGTTATTTTCCCATGATTCATTCTATCTGAGAGCCTGCAATGATGGAAGAGGTTATACATTGAGGGAAACATCCCATCTGTTTGTTTCTCTCCTTTTTATTTAGTCCAGCTTGGTCCATTGGATGATCCAGTATTCCCTAACAATCCAATTTCCTGTGGCGATTACCAGGACATCCCCGCACTTGTCAGTGAACAGTCTCCGCTCCAAAGAAAAGAGGAACGCGCAGTAGAGGGGCAAGAGATTGGTGCGTCCACCGAGAACGAGGTCCATCTCTTCTCTTGTCCAGTCGAAGGATGTGTGAGCATTTTCCAGCGCCACTGCAACCTTGAGCGACACTTGCATTATGGGAAGTGCAAGTTTGTGGAGGAGAAGCACACTCTCACTGTGAATGAGTTTCTAACACCTCAGCAAATTAAATCGTATTTTTCCAGAGCAGCGGCGAAATTACGACAAGGAAGCAGGGAAGATGAAGATGCAGATGAATGCGATTTTCTAGCCATTGAAGAACAAGAAGCCTACTCTTCTACTCGTGCGCACGCCGACGAGGAATGCCAGTTGATCCACCCAATCATCTATGATACATTCAATGTATGTGATATGTATGCAACACGTAAACTCACTATGCTCAGCATCTCTATGCTGCGCTTAATATGCAGTCACTTTGACATGGACATTGACAATCTTTCACTATCGTGCAAAGCACGGTATATTGAGCTAACTGGTAATCTTGTAAAAACCTGCTCTTGTACGTTATTGTCCACCCACACCCACCCCCAACTCCCCCCACCCCTCCCCCCCAAAAACAGCAACTAATGACCTATTTTGCGGCGGCAAGACTTTGCACTGATATGTAACCACTTGGAATGTAATTTTGAAATCGGAAGTCGCTTTTTCGCACAGTGATAGCCGAGCGAAAAGAACGTGAGCGTACGCCAGAGTATCCCTCCACGATGAATTGGGACGCGTCGGTGGGGGACTCGCGCGTCGCGTTTCCGCGAAATAGGCAATCCACTATAGTTGGGAGAAATGAGACAGTTTTTGAAGAGAGAGAAAAACAATAATTATAAATGCCCCAAAATGTTCTCGATTGTCAAATTTCTCCACCCTTGGCGAAGGATACGGCCTTCCGGGGTGGGGTGGGTCATGATGCTGAGGGGAAAAACAGAAATACAAATCGGAAGAATTAACATTCTGTGTTTCCACGTGCATACATGATCACAAACGAATACTGAGAATGCGTGGGATCCTGTCACGCAGTCCTTGTTGTTTGCGTTGTTTGACAATGAACTGAGTAACAGCCTGCGAAGCGAGTTCTTTTTCTGCAGGTTTTGGTACGTACAGATTTACAATAGTAATACTTACATAGAATAGCAAATGGGGAATTCTTTGATTTTGCAGTTTATTACAACAATTGCGTTTTAGCCTATCAGAAGCAAATATGTTATCTCCAAATATTCAGTGCTGTTCTCAACCGATTTCCCATTCGGAATTCGAATATCAGCTGTCGCAAAATACCCGTTTAAAGTTATGGCTTCAGACAAACTAACCAGCAACAAATACACAGATCTTTATAGCTTAGCTGGGCTTCCATCCTATCGAAAATTATTGGAGAAACGTCAGCACGTTATTTTTTTCACGAGTGCATTGTTGATTTTACACTTCTAAATGCTGTGACAAGAATGGCGTGTTTTACCCTTTGTGTCACTTTTGTCCGGCGCTCTCAAAGGTTCATGATTTCAGTAGCCCAAAAATTTTATTGCTTTTTTTGAGGAAGAAACCTTTCTCTTTCACTGGGTAACCTTGCTTTAAGACCACGCCATGTACCAGGAAGCAATTTTGCCGATTTTCTCTCTCGCCAAAAACGGCGAAATAAGTAAGAATTAAAAACTTGCAAAAATATTACGATTGAGGTCAAATGGAACAAATAACCGCTCAAACTGGCACTACAGCTGTGTTCTTTTGAGTAAGGTATTCATTGTTTGGATTTATATCTTTGTGTATTTTAAAACAGCATTCAATTGATGTATGGTGTGAACCCTGTGAAAACGGATGTGAGAGCTGCCGACCCGACTTGGTCGCCATTCTTGTAAAATAAAAATCTAATCGAACTGAAAGTTATTTTTCTAACAATACTTTACCTAGACCTTTATTCTGGCAAAGTTTGAGAATTTTCGATTTTTTCATTTTGCATGCCTCCAGGCGAAATTTCTGGATGAGCGCTCTTAATACATTGTACTGGGACACAATACTACTGCCCATTACTGCCTGAAATTTAATTAAATCATATTCCTTTAATCCTTTCATTATGAAGCGTCAGTTTAATGTATCTTGGTCTTCTGTAACATCACTGAAGCTTTATTTATTGAGGTTTATTTAGATAATGTAATAAGTGTTACCTTGCAGGAAATGTACATTCACTGTCTAATTTGTGTAAATACCTCTCTATTAAACTTGTTTAAAACGTGTTGTGTTAACAACATTGACATGCATTTTCCTCCTGTACAAATTATTTATATAGACAGCAAAACATGAGAAACTTTGTAGCCCTTGACAGTTTCAGAGAATGTAAAACTATCTCAAACTAGCTAAGCTTAAGCCTGCTATCGGTCTGCACGTGTAATCATTAAAAGAGTAAAGTAAATAAAGGGCACGAGTGGGCATAATTCCTTAAATAATTTGCAGCACCACACAGAAAAATTCACAATATAACAAAAGTTATCAATACGAGTTTTAATTTCTTGGAATGGAGAAGAAAGTTCAAATTAGAGTCATTCACAACCTAAAACTAAAATATGTACGAAACTTACTTGTCACAAACAACCCATCATCGTGAAGTCAAATCTTCTGAAAATGCTTGTTGAAACATCACCATAAACGACAGTAAACCATCAAAAACACTGTCCATGCAACAAACAGTTTTATCAAAGAAATTACCAGTTCACCTCAAACCACAACGTGTCTTTGAAAAACAAATCCAAAGTCGACCACAAACAGAACACCAGTTCATTCGGATTCAAAACTTCACAAGATTAATGTTTGAATAAGTCCCACCCCTCTTGCTCAAATAAACCGCCTGTCCTCAGCATTTCTTTTTGTGATAAACCCCTGAACTGCACACAACACAACCAATAAATCACTTTTTAAATTTCAGCAAATGAGGCTAAGTTATATAGTGGAGTGTATAACAGAAAATTATGTATCAAAATGCAGTGGCGAATTTTTAAATTGCATGTCATTTCAGATCAAAATTAATTCTCCCGCTTGAACAAGTTCCTAACCCTTGCTATAAGTACCTCAGTCCAAGAGAATTTGGAATAAGCAAGTCAGGCCTTATGTTATTGGGGCTTGATAGAATTAAGGTCTATTCTTGTGGAGGGGATGCTGTCGTTTATGGTTTGTCAGATCTTAAACATATCAGTGACATACCCGAAACATACATTTGACATAGCAAGAACATACTTTAATTTGATATGTCAGGGATATGTCACTGATATGTTTACGCGACCTCTGACATATGAAAAATATGCCATTAAGTAGCATTTTTGGAACAAAATTTATATACCGGTAGATAAAATGTACCCAACGCAAGTAGACAAAATCTTCACCATGCTTTCCTTTGGTCTTCTTTCTGCTAGATTAAAAACTGCGACTGTTGTCAATGTAATACCCATGAAACCAAACCCTACAACGTGCTTCACCCCCTAAAAGTGACAGCTTAGGTGTGGTATCTTGTTGGCATTGACTTGATTGATGCTAGTAAGACATCTGCCAAAGGGAATCGCTACCTGCTTAAACAGATGGACTACTTCAGCAAGTATGTCAAAGCTATTCCTCCTCCTAACAAGAGTGCCTTGAGTGTAGCTTAAGCCCTTTGCAAAACATATTGTTGGCATGGTGCTCCAGCTCACATAATTTCAGACCAGGGTAGAGACTTTGTGAATCAGATAGGAATTACTTTGAAATCACATTCACATTCCATGAAATTCTTCAAAACAACACTTTTAAAATTTCTCTAAATTTTGTGTCTTTACATCAGGTGTGCGAACTGCTTATGAGGACTTTTGGCGTCCAGCACAGGATCACATCATCATATCATCCTCAGACAAATGGTCTGGATGACAGATCAAACCATTCAATCAAAAAGTGTGCATAGCAAACACTAAAGAAATTATATAACAAAAAACACAGCAATAGTAACAACATGAAGATTGAAGATCAACCACATTTCCTTTCTTGGGTACTTAGATTGTTCATTTTGCTACCAGCAGTTATCGAGGTAGCATAGAAAGTTAATAACCAGTAAATTTCTTCAGAAGCGTGCTCATTAAATTCTGGGAAGTAGATACATGTGGAAAGTGCTTAAAGAATATACTGTCTTACAATACACAGACATGTCCAAGATGAAATGCTATGAGATAACAATCTTTCTGACATCGTCATCACAATGTGTTTTTCCAAATAAAAGTTCACTAATGTAGAATAATTCTCTCAAACATGAAGTGCTATAAAAGTAACTGACAATTTCCTTTCATTTAGCAAGATGATAACTGGGATGACTACATTGATGGAGCTCTTTTCACGCTCAACACCAACATTTCTACCACAACCAAGTGCAATCCATTTTTTGTCATGTTTGGTAGGCACCCACGTTTGCCATTTGAAGTTGAAAAGTTTGTGAAGCCTTTTAAAGATGGGGATGGAAAGACAGACAATCTTAACACAGAATTGTGTTCAGATGATAGTTTAAAGGAACATAAAAACAAAGAGATTGAAACCATAAATGCCAACTTTCCAACAATCGAGAAAAACATCAACCTTGACTAACAGATGCAAAAGCAACAATATCTCAAAAGAACAGGAGGTTAAAAGTTCCCCTTTAAGAATGGGGACACTGTTCTAAGGCGAAACATGCTGTAAAAAACCATCAAAGGGGCACAAAATGGAGGACCGATAGGTTGGGTCATATACAAAAGAAGACGTCGATTTGGAGAATGGAACATGCAAATTAAGTGAGGGAAGTGGCAAACTACTTCAGAGACAAATTAATCTTAAAGATCTTTAATTGTATAGAGAGAAGTGCACACAACAGACACCTAAAAGTGATCCTGTAAACAAACCCACCCCATCAACATCTCAACTGGGTGGAGAAGCTGTACAAAAACCCAATCCACAACAAACCATGATCACCATCAAATCCAGTTTAATTCCACATGTTTTGTTGGTGTGAATGTGGCAGATTGTTCGACACCTGCTCAACTATTAAATTACAATCAAGAATAACTTTTATATAAATTAAAGTTAGTTTAGCTTGCTAGGATCTCCTGCAGTTACAAGATGTTTCTTGCTAATTTGTCACAGATATAAGAATGCATTTGCATCCAAATAAAAAAAACCAACACCAAGTAATTCATGCGGCTTATTTTATTTAACGTGGGAAAGGAGACAAAAAAATCAGCTTGTGTAAAGAAAAATTAATGAAGTAGTATAGAAAGTGGGGGTTCTGTTTCACATTTTCCCCTATCTGCACAGCATTATTTTTATGTTTTAAGCCTTTATCACCTATCTCCTTATGCCTATCTCTATGTACAGCAACATTTTTGTGATTTCAGCCTTTTTTACCTATCTGCCCCAGAATGCGGGGTCGCTTTGGAATGCCACACACACATCTTTGTTTACTGGCCGCTGTTGGTGTTACACTCGTTGGTTGTGGTCACTGTAAGCAGCGATTTTGTAACAGAATCAAAAACCAATTAGAGATTTGTATGTAACAGTTTATAAAATCAATGGCTGTCAAACGCTTCACAAATGTTTCGCAGATGTTTTACGGCCCAATCAATGAGGTAAATCTACCTAATCCACTTGTACAGGCGAGGATCTACTTTTGGGAGGCACGAACTGAATTTGGAGAATGGCTGCATGTGTGGAAAATGAATACGCCTAAAACTAACAATAGGGATATTTTTCGATTTGCAGAGAGAAATGCAAAAAAGTTTCTTGGTTATATTTTTAGCCCAGCTTAAAATAATTAATTTGAGCTAGACGTGTTTATCACATGATTCGTATTAATTGTTACTTATTAACGGACATTATATATCTTACACAATACGAGAGAACGTATCGCAGTTGGTATTGTTAACCGGTTAATTCACATAGTTTGATTCCACGAATAATTTTCTTGTATGTACAGTTTACGCCCACGGTTAACACGTGTTAATTACAGGACTCTAAACGTACTCGGTAAAGCCATGAGTGCTAGTTCGAAACCGAGTGACTCAGAGCGCGACACTGAGGAATCACATGTGCTCTCCGAACAGGACCACGACGAGTCGCTAGATGAGACCGTCGAAGAATTAGAAGCCTTGATCGCTAAGGAAAAGTCTAAGCTGGATGAAGCCCAGCAAAAAACAAAGTTAATTTCATTGAAAAAGAAGCTGACCGAATTATGAAAGGAAACTTTAGCAGAGCAGCGCAAACGTGATCGTGAAACGGGCTCTGGCAAGACCGAGAGTAAGAAGGTGACGAGGAAAGACAAGAGCAAAGCAATTTTGCCACGAGACCTGCGCGAGTCTGAGGATTTATCGCACGCCATAGAGAAACGCCTCAGCAAAATAGGTCTTCCTTCCTCCGCCTCTGCAGCCGCAACAGATGAATCTACGTCCAGTGAAGACAGCGACGACGGTTCTTCGTCAGCTGAGCGGAACACATGAAAGAAACGAGGTAAGAGGAACTTGAAATCGGGTAAAATGGCTCAAATTGCTACTCACGTAGTACGGCGGCAATTCTGGCCGCATAGCGAGTTGAACTTAGGTTACGTTTCTAAGGACGTTACCTACGACGAGCTTACTTTAGAGGAATTTGTCGCCGGGTACAGTGCCATATTACTGTTGCCACAAATAACTTCTCATGAGCGACAACATCGCACGGAACACTTGGGTGCTTTGATGTATCTGGCGTCTGTTTACGAATGGCCAGCCGTACGTAGCTTTCATGCGGCGGTTTTATTAGAAATTGAGAGAGGTCGGCTTAACTGGGGGGATTCTTTTCTTCATCTGGAAAACCGTACGCTCGCGGGTTCGCACAAGAAGATGAAAGATCAGAAGCGCCCCGCCCCCTCCACTTCCACGGCAGTTTTGTTTTGCCGGGAGTATCACAAGGGTTCGTGCTCACACTCAAAGGATCACTACGCCATGCTTAAAGGAGAAAAGAAATGGCTTTGTCATATTTGTGCGGCTTGTTGGGTGAAGGACAAGGTTAAACAGATGCATTCCGAATATTCAGATGACTGCCCAAACAAACCAAAAGAATGACTAGCAAGAATTACCTCTGTTCCGTTTATTCAAGACTTTATTGTTGCCGGTACTGAGGAATTCGGCGATCAAGACTTTCCCGATTTTAACAGGAACTCTTTTCAGGACAGTTGTGTTTTTAACAGGACATTTGCTAAGACTCTCAGCAGTCATCAGGACACTCCAGATCTTCCAAAGACACCGTTTCAAGAATTTTGTTATCAGGACAATCAGAATTTCTCCAGGACGTCTTTTCCAGACTTGTGTGATCAGGACACTCTGACTATTTGTCGTAACTCTTTTTCAAATAGTTGCGAGTTTCAACCGTCCTCTCAAGAACAAATATTTGGTGAGCTCGGAGCGACCGGCAGGGCTTTCAATCAGCAGGATATTGTTTCTTCTCCTGTTACATCTCGAACACTTTCACAGGACACTGGTGTTTGCTGTGAACGTCAGAATTTTAGTCTTGACATGGTTGAGCTTCACGAGCGTGTTTTTCCTTCTGGTTTACCTAATTACAGAGGATTACGGATACCATTAGTTTCAGAGCTTAACATTCTACAGTGGAGGTCTTATCTCAGTGATTATCATGACAATGTTATCGTTGATTACCTTGAGTTTGGTTGGCCAGTGGGTTATGATTACGAGCAGTTCGGTTTTCCTGTCAGTCAATTACGCAATCACTCTGGCGCAACCAATTACCTGCGTGACTTAGCCATTTATCTTGACACGGAGCTTGCGAGACAGTCGGTGGCAGGTCCGTTTTCATCTCCTCCTTTTTCTGGACAGCTGGCGGTGTCGCCTCTTAACTCTGTTCCAAAGAAAGATTCTACCGAGCGGCGAATTATTCTTGACCTGAGTTGGCCTTTGAACACGTCTGTTAACGCTGGAATTGATAAATCGCTGCATGAAGGGGTGGAGTTTTCCCTGACATATCCTACGGTGGATCATATCGCTAGTCTTATAGCTCGGAAGGGACCAGGTTGTTTGATTTATAAATGTGATTTGCGCAAAGCCTATCGACAATTTTACATTGATCCTTATGACTTCCCATTATTGGGTTTTCATTGGAATGACTGTTATTATTTTGATGTCGTGCTTCCTATGGGTTTGCGGTCGGTTGTGATGGCCTGTCAACGCATTACGAGCGGTATTTCATACATTTGTTCACAGCGGGGCTTTCACGTGTTAAATTATCTGGACGATTTTCAAGGCGTTGAACTTCCGTACAAAGCCGCGACTGCCTTTTGTTCTCTTCAATCCTTACTCGTAGAACTAGGAGTAGAAGAGTCGAAGAGTAAGGCTTGTCCGCCACTACACGTGCGACCTGTTTAGGAGTCGAGTTTGATACTCTGGCCATGACGAAATCGGTTCATCCCGAACGTTTACTTGAGATTCAAGAGTTACTAAGAACGTGGTCACACAAGACAAAGGCCACTAAGCGAGAATTGCAATCGTTGCTCGATTGCTCGTTGTGTCGAAATGTGTAAAGAACAGTCGCATTTTTCTCATGCGAATTACTGACCTGCTTAAACGCCTTAACCACAATCATCATCGAGTTTCCCTGAATAAAGAATTTCGGAAAGACATTTGTTGGTGGCTTGACTTTATCGCTGTCTACAATGGAGTGTCAATCATTTTGGATGTTCCGTGGTCAGCTCCTGATTGCGTTTTCGCGACTGATGCTTGTTTGACAGGATGTGGCAGAATTTGTGGTAACACGGTTTTCCATGCTCCATTTCGAGACTGGGTCCTTCAGCAGTTTCCAGCTATTCATCAGCTAGAATTTCTAGCTCTCTTAATTGTGGTTCGTTTGTGGGGCGCGCGTTGGGCTGGTTTACGAGTACAAGTGTACTGTGATAATACCACCATGGTTACAGTTATTAACTCCGGGAAGACTAGCGACCCTTTAATGGGAACAATCCTGCGCAACACATGGCTTGAAGTTTCTTCACAAGAATTTGAGATCAGAGCGGTTCATTTGCCGGGTGTAACCAACCGACTTGCAGACTATTTATCCCAATGGCATTTGGACGTCGCCAAGTATTCCTCATTTTTTGCCGCAGAATGTGAAGACGCTGGTTCTATTAAGGAGGAAACTGTCACTGATGAGTTATTTGCACTCAATAGTGATTTGTAACTTTTGTTCTTTTACAGATGCTGAACGACTTGTGCTAGAGGAAGACTTAAAGTGCACTCGCCTAAATGCGTACGCAACAGGAACTCATAAGAACTATAGATCGCAGTGGAAAAGTTATTTAGCCTTTTGTTTATATTTTGACTTAACACCAATTCCAGCCACTGCTCATGTTATTGCATTGTATTGTCAATTTCTCAGTCGATCATTTACTTCGCAGTCTATTCGAAACTATTTAAGTGGGGTCAAACTTTTGCATTTAATGGCGGGTTTTGAGTTCCCTTTCCTTCAATCGTACGAGGTTCGTTTGACTTTGAAAGGTATTCAGTGTACTGTCAAACATACCCCTAATCGGGCCCCCCCCCATTACACCAGATATTTTGTCCAAGTTGGTTTCAGTTATTGACCTTGACGATGGCAAAGAAGTCACGTTTATGTGTGCCTTTCTTTTTACATTTTTCCTCTTCGCTCGGGTTTCAAACATTGTTCCTCATGCAGCATCTCGTTTTCACAAGGTTCAGCACCTTTGTCGAGGAGATATTTTTGAGTGCCGGCGGGTTTGTTAATGTTATTTAAATGGTCCAGAACAATTCAGTTCGGGGAACGTAGATTGATGTTACCTTTAGTACGATAGAGAATAATCCTATTTGCCCAGTGGCTATGTATTTGCATATGATTAGTTTTTATCCTGCTCCTCCCTCGGCTCCTGCGTTTACTTATTCCTCACGTAGGGGTAATTTTGTTTCAGTGCACAAGGGTGAATTTATTCAATTTTTGAGGGCTAAGATGACCCTAGCAGGGGTTTCTTTTCCGAACTTATATCGGGGACACAGTTTTCGCAGGGGGGCGGCCACATTTGCGTTTCACTGTGGGGTTCCAGGCGAACTTATCCAGATTTTTGGCGACTGGGCGTCTGATGCTTACAAGACCTATTTAGAAATTCCGTTGCCAGCTAAGGTTCAAGTCACCGAGGAGATGAAGCTTCGTCTTTTGCAGAATACCTAGGTCCCCTCTAGCTTTTTCACAAGACAACCATCCTCTTTTCTTTGGGGTTCCTCGTTGGTGGGCTGAAGTTTCATTTCCGGTTTAGTTTTTCTTGCATTTGTTTCTTGTACTGGAAATAAACTTCCTTTCCCAAAGAAATGATTGGTGGTTGTCTTGTATTCTGGTTAGTTTCTCTAGCAAGAATTGTTATATTTTTAGCCCAGCTTAAAATAATTAATTTGAGCAAGGCGTGTTTATCACATGATTCGTATTAATTGTTACTTATTAACGGACATTATATATCTTACACGTTACGAGAGGGCATATCTCAGTTGGTATTGTTAACCGGTTAATTCACATAGTTTGATTCCACGAATAATTTTCTACCCTTCCCTCCCACCCTATGTGGGCTGGTTTCATTTCCGGTTTAGTTTTTCTTGCATTTGTTTCTTGTACTGGAAATAAACTTCCTTTCCCAAAGAAATGATTGGTGGTTGTCTTGTATTCTGGTTAGTTTCTCTAGCGAGAATTATGTTGTGGAAAAAGAAATGCAATTGTTGGGCATGATTAAAGTTTCATTTGCACTTTTGGTGAAAATGACAAAAAAGACTGAAAATGCTGAAATAACGGAAATAGAATGATATTTCAAACAAACGGAGGTAAGCATGTTTCAAAATGCAAACGAAGAAGAAATTAAAGAAAAATTCATGGAGTTTATTAATGAAGTAAACAACAAAATTGAGGGCTGGATAGAAGCTGGGTCCAATATTGAATTTGAAGAGATTGAAAGAGCTTATGTGAACGTAGCAAGATATGAACCACTTCGTGGAGGAATGTACACACCACTTCGCGTAGAGTTAAAAAACAAGAAAACAATAATCAATGCACAAAACAAGAAAGACAATGAGTGTTTGAAATGGTCACTCCGAGCAGCATTATTTCCAGCGCCAAAGGGTAAAAATTTATGGAGAACAACCAGCTATCCGACAAACGATGGGATAAATTATGAAGGAATTGATTTTCCAACATCGGTTAATCAAATAGACAAGCTCAAAGCACAAAACGAAAACTTGGCTATTAATGTTTTTGGGTGGAATGACCGAGTTATTGTGTACAGGTCAAGCACGAAAGATAGATTTGTGCCACGTATAAATCTTATGTTAACTGAGTCAGGAGATATTCAGTGCTATTCATATGCTTTATTATATAATCAAACAAAGCATATTCAGCAAGAAACATTTCTCTTTGTTGTGCTTATCAAGCTCTACAATGAAAGAAATTTTGAAAAGGCATGAAGTTTCCAGTGGCATCAATTGCAGGCCAACGAAAACAGAAATGCCAAAACAAGGAAAGATTTGATTTTCTTTCAAAATTACAACAAGCAGCTTAAGGCTCCATATGTAATATGCGCAGATTTTGAAGCAATTGTGGAAAAATGCAATGGTGTGAACGAAATAAGCAAGAGAGTTATATAAAAAAACAAGCCACCACGTTGCATGTGGATATGCGTACAAAGTGGTGAGAAGTGATGGTGAAACAACAGATACAAAATTCTACAGAGGTGAGAATACTGTGGAAAAGTTTTTTTGAAGGCAATTTCGCTAGAGGAAGAGAAAATAAGAAAAGATTTAATAACAATCGTACCAAGTTCAATGCAGGAACAAGATTGGATTGATTTCAACAAAGCCACCCACTGCCATATTTGTGAAAAAGCATTAGTAAAAGGATCCTTCTCGGACTCAGTGCCAGTTTATGACCGAAATGGGGGGCAGTTATTGTGGGCAGGCCCATAAGAGGTGCTTTTTCAAGGATAAGTTCATTGGGCCAAAAAACAAGCCTCAACCACTAAATGAAATAGACAAATGGGTAAAAGAAAACCAAGAAGATTGTTTGTATTGCAGAGAGCCTCTGCTTGTAAACAGTTACAGAGATGCGGTTAAGGATCACTGCCACTTGACAGGAAAATACCGTGGAACAGCACACAACGTTTGCAACATGAATGTACAGATAAAGCCCGAGCAAGACCAAATTCCAGTTGTTTTTCATGACCTTAGGGGGTATCACGCGCAAATCACTTGTTTCAGGCAATGGCGAAAGTAGAAGGTAAGAGTATAACGTGTATTCCAAACAACATGGAAAAGTACATCAGCTTTTCATTGGGGGGGGGGGCTGTGGTTCATAGACAGCTTGAACTTTTTGCAAGCGTCATTGGATTCATTGGTGAAACACATTCCCTGGGAACACTTGAAGTGCACCTCAAAACTCGCACAAAACAAAAAGCAAAGAAACCTACTTTGGCAAAAAAATATCCTTATGAATACAGGGATGGGTGGGAGTGCTTTAGTAAAACAAAACTGCCACAGAAAAAGATGTTTTACAGCTCGCTGAATGACGAGCACATAACGCGAAAACAATGAAAGCATGCGAAGGAAGTGTGGAAAGTGTTTGGGTTCAAAAATTTAGGAGAATATCATGATTTGTATCTCAAAACGGATGATTGTTTGTTGGCAAATGTTTTTGAAAATTTTAGATCTATATGCATGAAACAGTACGGGCTGGATCCAGCACATTACTACACATCGCGGGGCCTGTCTTGGGATGTGCTGTTGAAAAAGACAGGAGTGCAGCTGGAACAGTTAACAGATGTGGACATGCATTTGTTTATTGAAAAAAGAACTCGCGGCGGGATATCGATAGTGAGTAAGCAGTACGCAAAAGCCAACAATCCGTACGTGAAAGATTATGACCCACGCAAACTGAACAATTTCATACAATATCTTGACGCAAATAACCTTTACGGATGGGCAATGAGTTTAGCGCTGCCAAAAGGAAAGTTTGCATGGAAGACAGTAATGCCAACAGAAGATCAAACACTTGCCAAAAAAGAAATAGCAAAAACGAGGATGGATTCTTGAGATGGATCTGGATTACCCAGTGGAGTTGCACAAAGACCACAATGGCTATCCACTTGCCACCGAAAAAAAGAAGGTTGAAAAAGAATGGATGTCAGATTACCAAAAAAAGATGGTGTATGTGTTGGGATTAAAACTGAATGAGAACAAACTGGTATTGACGCTGCAGGACAAAAATAACTATGCTGTTCATTACAGAAATTTACAGTTTTATCTGAAACTTGGAATGAAACTGAAGAAGGTTCACAGAATGTTGGAATTTGGCCAAGAATGCTGGATGGAGCCATACATAAGGATGAACACAGAATTCAGGAAACAAGCAACAAACGATTTTGAAAAGAACTTTTACAAACTCGTGAACAGCTCTGTGTTTGGGAAAACGATGGAGAATGTGCGGAAGCATATAGACATAAAAATAGTCCGCAGCGATGAGGCAGAAAAGATTCTTAAATTGATAGCAAGTGCTTTCTTTGCTGGGAGCATGCAGTTTTCCAACAACCTTTCAGGTTTCAGAATACACAAGGAAAGTGTGAAGCTGGACAAGCCCGTTTATGCAGGTATGACGATACTTGACAATCGTAAAATCCTGATGTATGATTTTTACTACAGTGCTTAAAAAGCAGTATGGCGCAAAGTGCAAACTTATATACACAGATAGACAGCCTTTTGCTGGAGATTCAAACTGACGATACGGATACCGATTAACAGACGATGAGATGGAAGCTGCTTTACTCAAGTTATTTATGAATTAGCTGGACGAAGTTGGGTGGTAGGAGGCACAACCAACAATTCCTCACGTACAAAGCCTCGCTTAGGCCCATCCTCCAAATAATACAATACAGGTTCATCTGGTTTGGTGACAGATTTATCAATTAAATGTAAAGAAGTTCCTCGCAGTTATTAACGCAACTTATGCAGTTGCGAAAAGAAAGCCTGAAAAAATCAGGCTTGTCGGGATTCGAACCCTGACCTCTGCGATACCGGTGCAGCGCTCTAACCAATTGAGCTAACAAGCCAACTGGGAGCTGGGATCTTTCCCGGATATATTACGAACCAATTTAATGACCAGCTCCCAGTTGGCTTGTTAGCTCAATTGTTAGCTCAATTTCATTCTTTCTGACAGGTCTTAAATAAGGGGTTGAAGGTTTGGAATACACAGCTCTTTCTTTGATGGCTTCAGCGGGTTTTTTCCCGATAAGACTGGTGACTTCATTATTTAAAGCAGAAACAACTTCGGGCAATCTTTTGACCCAAGCAGTGGGCCGCTGCCCCTCGGGCAGGTGCATTTCGACAGCATACTTATGCCCAAACAGGCGTTCAGGCAGGGTGCGGTTAAATCTTTCAACAATGGCCTGGTCCCAGTGAATTTCTTTGGTAACAGCGCCCATAAACTCATGGGCAGGGTCAACCTGAAGTAACTGGGGCCATTTCAAAGGGCTGTGCTTGTAAATTTCTTGAAAAGTGCTCGCAACCTCAGCAGACTCTTTCGAGCTCAAACGCTCAGCTTCTTTGAAACGGCTGGCAATATCGACGACTGTCAAAACATATTTGTAAGTCTTTTGTCCTCGACCACATCCCAGGGTGTCGTGTGGTAAAAAAAGATCTGCTTGGTGAACTTCGTTTGGCGTTGAAACATCAAATTTGGGGCGAGGAATGCGCTTTGGAGCTGGAAGATATATTTGCCAAATGGCTTGCTTAATCAACCACTTCTTCATGGCATCTTTAGAAACTTTTGCAGCCTGGGCTAACTTTTTTATAGCGGCTATACCTTTCCAATACCCTTGCGGGCTGTAATACACCTTTGCAAGTTTTGCATCCATCATACATATTTACAATTTTGTTTTCAAAACTATAGGAATCAAAAAGCAGCGTATCCAAGAGCAAGAGCGCTGGCGCCAACGAAAACTAGCTCACCTTGCTTTTGCTGCTCGCTGGGCTGGTAAAAGTCAGAAAACTTTGGCTCTTGAGGCACCGTGAGTTGGTCCTGTTGGCGGGCCTGGTTAGAAAGTTTGAAAGCGTAATCTGTATTCGTAAAGCTTTGCTTGGCCTGCTCTTTGATTTCATACTGAGTCTCAATCCAATCAAGTAGTTTTGTTCTTTCTTTTTGATATTTAGCGTAAGCAGCTTGGTAAGCCTCCAGGGCTTTATCATGTCTTATTTTTTCTTTGATGGAGGTCTTTGGATCATCACCAGATAGAAAACACGCGAGATAATTGCCGCCAATAAAAGCAACAGCACTGAGCAGAGCTCTGCCCGCCTTAATAGCAACACTTGCCATTGTAGATATATTATTCAAACATTATCTGGGAGAATTTTCTGGGCTTCAAGGCATTGTTTTAGCGCAATACTTCCAGCCATGATGGCAGTGAATTTAATGTAGTTCATTACATTGCTGCTAGGGTCAGAGGTAAAATTTTCTTTAACGGCTTTTTTTTGCAACCCAGCCAATGCCAGCCGCAAGGCTAGTAAGTGTGGCCGCATCAAGAACAGTTTTGACGAGCTTGCTGTTAGACGACATGGTCTATATATATATTTATAAAAACTATGAATTAATCAGCATTGCGCTGCTTGCGTTACATCAACCCGTAAATATGTTTTCAAGCCATTTGCCGAATGGTCTTGGTTGGAGGAGTTGAAAAGTCTTCTTCCGGATTTGGTTCTTTTTTTGGAGTGCTCTATCTCCATCCCTGCCCGATTGGTAAAAGATGCCATGACCGCTTCATGTTGATAATAAACACCCAAAGTGGAGATAATTAAAACACCAACGCCAAGGATAAGGTAGCCAAAGTTATTGCTCTTGTTTTGTTCCATAGCGGGTGTATCAGCAGGTGCAGCCTTTGTTTCTAATGCTGCTGAAGCAGCAGTGGCTTTTTTTTTGCTGCATGCACGCGTCTGTTATGTTCTGCTAATTTTTTTTCCAGCTGCAATCTGACCGGGGTTTTTAGCTGGCTTTGTTTCTTTTTTTTTTTCAGTGGTGACAGATGCGGGCTTTTCTTCAGGGGTGACATCAAGCGCATCGGAAGCATTTGCTTCCATGGCTATATATACTTTATATTTTTACAAAGTTCTTATTCAAGTTCTTTCACAGGTTCTTTGCCAGGTTCTTCACCAGGTTCTTTTCTAGGTTCTACTTTTTTGCCGTGCAAATATGTGCTGTTGTAATTAACGCAGCATTGGCAACAGCTAGCAGTCTACCGCAGCACAGCACAGCGCAAGATTGCTGGCCAAAGACAACAATTCCAAGTTGATGATGTTGTCTTGATAGAGATCTCGCAGAGCTTCCACATCATCAATTTCGATGACTATACCAATTCCCTTGCTGAAAAGCATCAAAAAGCTCTGCATCAAACTCTCGGATGTCTTGCTGCCTGCGCAGGCCTCGTACCGTTTGTAGTATTTTTCCACATCCTTTTCTGTAAGGGGTTTCACCTGGTCATGCGTTAGCTGGACACCGATTGCCTCTTTACATTTGCCAGTGGAAACAAGCACCGCTAGCTTTTCACATTGAGCTGGCATGTCATTCACGGGAAGGGTTATTGGTAATTCTGATGGGGGAACTTTCTGGACCTGCCTCAAGCAGGTTCTTGACATAATTGGGTGCAGCCTGATCGTCAGCCATGGCTAGATATTATTAACTTTAATTCCATAAAGATGCTCGTGACTAAACACGATGAATGAAAATTTGTTTTTTTTTTAGTTGTGCGATGAGCTCTTGGTACTTTTTGTGAGAAAGTTTGCCAGCGTAATCTTCAAACATAGCCTTTGTGGTCTTACCCGATGGAGTGTAAAAGAGAACAAGCGCCGCAATGTTTTCCCAGAAGGGTTTTGCGATGCTGGTGATTTACTGTGTCAGCACCCACACACTGATCCCTGCGTGTCGTGCACTGAAGCCAAGAGATACCAGCTGGCTTGTGCGTCCTTTCACATCTTTGGATACAGCACAGTCGTCCAAAATGGTAAGCGTGTTTGTTTTCTCAAGTCAGTTTTCAGTTTTTGTTTTAAGCCAGTTTTCAACTTCTTCCTGTTGGCAATTAACCACAAAAATTTAGGGATCTTTGTCCACAAAACCGTCATAGGTTTTATTGTAAACCAAGGTTGGGCATATTAGCACAATGTAGTCAAACTTGCCATGTGAACGATGTTACTTGTTTTAAATATCTTGGAATTTTAATATCGTCTGATTTTACCTGGACAAATCATGTCGAATACATGGCAGTGAAAATTAACCAAAGGCTTGGCCTACTTAGGCGCATTAAGCATTTATTACCGTTTAGGGCACGCATTCTTTTTTATAAAAGTTTTGTCATGCCCGTATTCGAGTACGCAGATCTTGTTTGGGGTGACAAGCATAATGTAACGTTAATGTCTAGCCTACAAGTTTTGCAAAATAAGGCGGCTAAAATAATTTTAGATTGACCGCTGTATTCATCTGCGTTGCATGCATTAGCGACTCTGAAGTGGATACCATTAGAAAAAAGGCGTTTCCAGTGAAGATGTGAGCATGTATACAAATGTTTAAATGGACTTATAAATCATGAATTGACTTCAGTAACACAGCAACATCAGCATAATTATAACACCAGACATAAAGTCAATCTTAGACTCCCCTGCGTTAGAAGGAATTGGGGAAAACAAAGAACTGCCTATCACGCTGTAAATGATTTTAATTCTCTCAGCCAGATAATACGAGACTCTGCCAATGTAAATATTTTTAAGCGACAGGTTTTCAATTTTTTAATTTAAGTGTTTTATAAATTTCATATTTTTAGTCCTCTTATTTTTATTATTCAATGTAGATATTTTAGTTTTTAGTATTAGTCTTTGAGGTCCTTTTCGAAAACCACACGTAAGTGACAAAGTTTCCTCAATAAAGATTATTATTATTCTTATTATTATTATTATTATTATTATTATTAAAGGGGCCGCGCAGCTGGTCAACAATGTATTATGTTTTTCTTGAGTTAGTTGGCCCAACTATAAGGGCGTTGAAGGGAATGTTGTTAGGGTCCATTATATTTAATACTGCACAGATTCTAGCTGACTGTCCATAATGTTCATTTGGGCATCGCTGGTGGTGTACACATGGCATTTCAAATTTCCAGAGCCAGAGGCCTTTCTTTTGATCTCAAGATGCACAGCATCCTTGGTGTTCACAAGACGGGTGCCGCTGCTATGCATAGTGTCGTCTTCCATGGAGCGCAGATCGATGAGCAAGCCAAACTTGTTATCTGTGTAAAACTTTGTGAGGGTCATGTTGCTTTTTACTTTCTGATTTGCAAAGAACTGGCTGATCTCTTGCCACATCTTTCCCCTCGATGCCATTGTTGTAAACCCTGTTGGGTGAACTGTTCACTGTAATGCTCACTTTGATGATGTTAGGGTTGAAGTATTTTTCTGAGTCACGATCGCCTCCAGTATAGGATTCAATGAAGAGAAGAAGAATTGGCTTGAGCGATTGGTGCTGAGGATTGACCCGAATGTTCAACCGTTGATTGCTGCCTTTTGAAAATGTGACCACTTCTTCCCGCATGACGTGATCATAGGCAAACTCCTTGCCACTTTTATAAACGGCGTAAGCCTCACCCGCCAAAGCTTTGCTGCAGATCATCTCATATTCTAGCTGAATGTTAGTTAGTTTATAATTCACCTTGGACGGATCAAAGCCCTTAACGCCTTGCGGGGCTGGTGTGAGGGTCAGCTCAAATATAAGATCGCTGTATGATGCCTGCAGATAGAAAACACTGTGGTCAGTCAGGATTTCGTAGTCAAGGCGGATGTGATATTTGTCACCCTAAACTTTGTTCAGTTTATTTTCAGCAGCCACACCAGAGATTTTTTTGCCACCAGCACTGGAGCTTATCTTGCACAAATCTTTGCTCTGAATCCCCTCCAAAATCTTACTTTCACGCTCATCCTCAGAAAGGAAAAGATCCTCGAAGATTTTGTAAATGTCATAGCCAACTGCGTCTTGAAGAATGGAACCCGAAAACTTCACAACAAACTTGTCCACCAAAGCTCGCGAAACGTTCTGGAGAAGAAAATTATTTGCACAGTTGAACTTTGTCAAATCTGCTTGAGGATACCGACGTTTGAACTCTGCTCAGGCCTTATCACTTGCATCTCGTGCGGTTTTTTGCCCTGCTTTTGAAGTAAGCCACTTCCATGTTGAGTCCATATATATAACATGGTTTTTCTAAAATATATATATATATATACAAAATGGTTTTGATTACAACTGTCGCTCATAACAATGACATACAATAAATTTCGACGAGCCGATTTTACAGCCTTCATGTGTCAGGCTGATTTCAGCTTCTTTTTACAACTCATGGAATGTTTTGAAAAGCACGGCGTAAATAACAGTGACCGCCGACACCAGCAAACAAACAGGTGTAAACATTCCTCCAGGCCACTACACTCTAGGATCTATGGCAAACAAGCTGACTACACTATTCAACAAGAATGATATCGAGCCCTCGATAGAAACCAATACATCTCGGGGGGGGGGGGGGGATGGTCATCTTAAACCGTAACAAATACACAATATGGTTAGACCTAAAGCTACACGAGTTATTTGATATTGACAAGAACAATGTTCGTGATATGGTGTTAAGAAGATTTAAATGCCCCAGCTCTTTGTTTATTCACTGCGACATTGTTGATAAACAGAATAACTTTCTTAATGGCTGGCCTTCAACCCTTTTGGACAAAATCAATGTAAAAGGAAAGCCTTTTGAGAAAATTTATCATGAAATGCCTCAGAATTTGTTTTGCGAGGCAACAAAAAGTCGACATTTGAACAACATGGCACTCTCCGTTGTATATCAAAACGATACTTTAATTGACTTCGGCCAATTACCATTAGAGTTTGTTTTAGAAATCACTTAATATAGGACCATGTCTATTTCAAACGTGCTCCCAAGTGCGCCGCCAAGTGCACCTGAACTCTACCCAGAGTTGCCGGGTGCTGACAACTTTCGTTTAACTCAAATAACTGAAATCGAAAAAAATATTTTCAACGAGGCTGAACACTACAGGACAGTTGTTAAAAAGTACAAAAAGGCCCAAACTGCAACGCATTATACCGCGGTCGGTTTAGGCTCTGTTGCTGCTGCACTGTCAGTCTCTGGTGTCGCCACAAGCCTCACAGGGCCCGGAGTCATTATCGGAGCTCCTCTTGGAGGAATAGCAGCCCTTTTTTGGGCTGCCTCTGCAGCTCTCGCAGAAACAAGCAAAAAACTGGGTCACAAAGTGACGAAACATGAAAATATCTATTCTCTCGCCGTTTCTAAGTGTGCTTCAATTCAGGCCCTTGTTTCCAAGGCTTGGAATGACAACAGCATTACAGATCGCGAATTTCAACTTGTGAACTCTGAGCTTGAACAATATTTCAAGCTCAAAGAAAGCATCAGCACAAATGAAAGCCACAAACCACCCAAAGAACAGCCACACGACCTTGAAAAATTGAAAAAAAGACTCAACGCAAAGTTCGCGAAGAGCTTCAAAAAGATTTTAACTGCAGAGTAACTTTCTCGGTTCAAAAAACACAAGATGACTTCTCTTTCAATTACGATTTTATAAACAAAACATCATATTAAATATACATATATATATGCTTCACAATGATCACAAGCCTCTTTATTCTCGTATCGTTTATCGCAAGCAAGACTGTGCTCAGCTCACTGTAACTAGAGGAGCAGCTTTGTTTTCACATCGCAAGCAAAATGCCTTTTTAGAGAAATACGATTACACTGAACATCCACCAACATGGATACCATGGAACAAGTTCCTACACAAATACCAATGGAAAACTGGCCAACTGAGGAGGATTTCAATGCAAAAAAAGACATTCTCAAATGGCATGATCTCCATTAGGCATATACAAAATTGAAGAGCTGGAAGATAAAAAAACCAAATTTGGTCTTTCGATATTGCTGCTCAAAAAACATAGCAGTGAGCTTATTCGAGTATGGGTCCCTGACCGATTGGCCGATGAATTATTATATCAGGATTATAGGTTTCGTTTGCAATGAGGGTCTAGTGAAATAAAAAAAACCAGGTAACAATTTTTTCAAATTTACACTGATCTAAATTACAAAAAAATCAATCAATGCTGTTTTTGGTTTTACTATAAATCATGAGCAAAGAATTGAATTTTTTTCGTACCAAAAACTAAGGGATCGGCTGTTGTGAGTTGTTCACATTTTCCGTTTCATCAAATTCAAGATCGAACATTTCAACATCAACCATTCTGAACAATACAACAAATGTAAATCGTTTTATAGTGAAGTAATAACGTCAATGAAAAGCCTCAGTAACCACAGTAAAACTGCATTCCTTTGTGCCCTAAAAAAATACTGCCTTTAGAATTGTTTTTGATTCCCACGCATGGGAAACTCCTTTGTGAGTTACACGTGATTAATTCATTGTTTTTGATTCTGACGGCATGGGAAACTGCTTTGTGATTTTTTGGGGGCGCAAAAGAATGCAGGTATGAAATCTATTGTTTATTACCGTTCAAAACTATTATTCTTTACTTTAAAAAATTAATAGGCTCATGATATTGAGCATGGAACAATGATCACGCGTTAAAGTTGTCTTGTGCATAAGACACACAGAGCCAAGCTTGCATACATAATGACACGTGCACATGTTAACTGGTGATACTTTTCTACTTCTCGAAGTATCAGGTTGAGTTCACTGTCTGTTATTTTGTCACTAAGATTTCATGTTTAGAATGTGTAGGGACTATTAGACATATTGAACATTTACAGAAATGCTTGCGAGTGGTTTCTTCCTTGCGTCCTTCATAAACGAACTAGTCACTCCTGAATGGCTGCGGGAAGCTCGAGACATCTCAAGAGATGTGGTACAAGCGCTTCAAGAGGCCCGTTCAAGACAGAACTTTGTCAGTTCAAGTCAGAACTTTGTCAGCACTGTGAATCCCAAACCACGCAACTCTGTTATGAAATGAAAACCGAACGAAATTTTTGCTTTAAATGTCAGCACTTTATGGAAACGGTTGACTATTGTTTAGATGCAGAAGTCTCTTTTAGCCAAGACTGCTGTGTGCTTATCCAAATTACATCTGAGACTGAGTATATCTGCCCGATTTGCCATCAGGTAGCTTGCTCGCAGGCTACTCCTCAGAAGGCTCCCACGACCAAAGACTATTATTTACAGAAAAGATATAACAAATTGATATCCAGTTTCAGGCTTGATCAGATACAACGCAAACATGTTGAAACTATGTTTAATGCGCTGGTAGAATTCATAGAATTTCCAAAAAAAATTATACCTGTAAAACGGTTAAACTACAAATTTTTCATTTCAAAAATTGTTGACTTTTTTTCCTTCTGAAAAAAACATACTGCCTCCAAAAAAAATCAAATGCTTTGGGACAGTTTTCTGGTATATCACAATATTGGCATTAACTCCGAAGGAGAGTCCCCCACACTACAGTTTTTTTTTTAATTTACATGTCAAGTTGACAACGGATGTAAACGTCACACATTACTGCTCAACATTAAGCATATTTTGTGTACCAGACGCCCGAGTAATTTATGCAATTTAAGAGCCATTTTCTGAGGATATCGAGAATCGAAAGACACTCACAAAAGATCGAATTTTTTTAATTCTGCGAAAACACCCCTTTGGGTAACCTAATTCAAGAACAAATAATCCAAAGTTCCAACGAGTTATTTAACGGACGAAGATTTAAAAAGTTCGAAAAATGCATAAAATGGCGGTTTTAGGGTCTCTAAATTGCTCAAATTCTCACTCAACTTTAGGAAGCCGGTGAGAGCGTAAAAAAGATTCTATTAAAACGAAAGAAACCACGAACATTATTTAACCTTTCTACTTTAAAACTGTGTTATACATTTGCCAATGTTTGGTTTCAAACATTTTCAAGCGGCGTTTTTATCGAGACGCTCTTAACCTTGTTTTTCACAAGGTAAAATGAAGGCCAACTTCCGCCGCTTAAAACGGTATCTGGTATGTATCGTTCAATGATTAAGACTACACAGAAAGAAAGCTCTGTCATTGCACTTTTTACCAGGAAAGTTACAGCTTTGGGAATCAAATACTTCCCCGTCAGTAAATTTTTACTGTTTAGTGATCTGAGCGGGTAGAATTATATGCATATAGAATTATATGCGGGTAGAATTATATTTAATTCTTGGAATACTGCTAACAATTGCAAAGGTCGTTTAAGATAGGCTCACCATTGGTTACACATGCACGTACAATGTTTTTCCTGATCTTTGAAAGAAAGTTCTGTTTTCTTGAGTCTTGCTGAGTCATATTATGTTAAAACAAAGCAGATTTTTAACGGCATTTCAACAAGACAGGAATCCACTCATTCAACTTAACCAAGATAACATCGAAAACACAGAGAAATGACGTACTATGCCCCCTACCTTGCCAACCAAAAACGCAACAATACAACAGAAAAACATTCCAAACTGTAAACAAACGAGTTTTCAGTTTCCTGATTGAGCGAAGATATTTTAAACTCATCGCCTAGAGGAATACGCGGATCTGCACTGACCTGTAAGTGTCACACCACACTAACAGAGAGAGTCACGTATTCGATTTTTGTTAGGTGATTTGATATAAAAACTTTGTGGAAAGTTAAAAAGAAAAAAAAAACTTGCAACAGATAGCTATTACTTTGTTGGATTACATGTTAGCACAAGCTCCACAAAGGAGTTTTTACGGTCACGACTCTCTCTATTAAGCGCGGTTATTAAATTTCGCAATGTACGTGTTGTTGTAATTTTTACTACTAATTTAATTACGGCTCGTGAAATAAAGTAAATATTGCAGTAAGTTTCATTACAGTGTGTAAGTAGTGATATATGGCGTCGCATAGTTTTTCCATGTGTAACAGGACCCCCACTTTCTATACTACTGATGATGCCATGAGCCAATGAATTTAAGCCAATTTCCACTGTAACTAGCTGCATGAATCAGAGTTCCATTTCCTAGTCTAACCAAATTTGACTGTAACGTGGGCAGTATAGGGTTTCGAAGGAACGAGAAATAAAAAAGAGCATCACTGAGACAAATATCTGCCCTTTCATTGCACTGAAATTTACCACTTGGTCATTTTAAAGGCTTGAATATAAAATGTAGCCATTCACACTAAAATTGAACAGCTTATAACTGTGCATGAATTATTTTATTCCCTTACCTTGCTTTTTGAAGACCATTCCTGATCATTTCCTGTAGATTCCTTCACAAAGTACTGGTTACAGTGTTGAAGAACTATAAACAAAACAATCTCTTGCTCCCCTCTCGAGCCGCCATTTTATTCATGTGTTGCACAATGTTTGAAGTCCGGGATACTCAGCTTCCTGCGTTTTGTGTATCCCTATCCGGGATACACATGTGTACGAGGTAAATTGGAAAAGCAGGAATGATGGAATTCGGAATATTCAGAATATTCGGAAAAAGCAGAAAGAAACTGTGGCATGAAATCCACACAAAATGCTTTTCTCAAGAGTAACGCAGTATTTTCCTTGAGCTCATGTTTGTTCATGCCTTGAAGCGCTCGGATGAAGGATGATGATGGCTGCAAGAAGAGAACCTATGTAGAAGTTCCTCGTTCTGGTCGAGGTAGGTGGTGTTTCCTTCAGTTTAATCATCTGGCCGAGAAAAATACAATACGTTGAAACTGCATACCAAGTGTGGAGGATCCCTGAGTATTATACTTCACATACTCTTGTGGCCTCCTAGTTTTTGTAGTGCGTTTACATAGCGACTCAAACAACCATCTTTGAACTTTCATTCAATTTAAGTGCCTTTTTGTAATAGCATGAACTAACCCTTTGAATTGAGTAGATTATCGACATGGCTCATGGGCTTTCAAAAGCTGGTATAACACTGTGACAGCTACTAAACGCATAACTTACCATAGCTATTTGAATGCAGTAAAGGGTACTCATAATTTTATTTTTCTCCTGGAGGAACACCTCCCTATGATAAACAATCCGAGTTCGTTCCCATAGGGAGTGATTTTTTAGAGGGTGGGGTTGTTTTATTTTGCGAGTAGATTCCTCCTCTAAAGGCAGTGGTTCAGTTAGGGAGTCGGAAAGAAGGTCAAGCTCTTTATCTGTACTCCAAACGAGGTACTCATCTGACTTAATGTTGGGAGAGAACCAGACTAAAAGAATAAAATATCACTAATTCGCACAAAAAGCGGCCACAGCTGAAGTAGCTGCCGTATGGCTTAAATGCCTTGGGGGGAGGGGGGGCTGATATGGCTTTTATGGGGACATGCCGATGGGCAGGGTATGGTTTTCGGCCTTTGTCCTAAACAGATGAGAGTTTTTTAAATGATCTTTATTTGGCAATTCGCACATCCTCATTACAGCATTAAAATATCTGAAATTAAACACATATTTAAAAGGAAAAATAAAGAAAGAAACAGAAACAAATAACTTACTAATTTTCTAGATGCTACACACTCTACAACATGAAAATGAAAATCTGAAAGGTTATTGATTTGCACCTCACACTTTTTCCTCACTAATTAAGCGAAGATTAACTACAATGAAAATCCTTTTACGAAAACGACATTTCATAAAGTTATTGAATTCTCATAAATTAAATGAAAATTTATTTTCTGCTAATCAAGGGCAAAAAGTGTATTAGGTATATTTTATTAACTGGACATGAGAAAGTATCGGGAAACCGATATTTGCTTTCTTTGCTGTTTTTTTTTAACCTGTGAGCTTGCTTGTGATCAAGCTCTCTGCTCGGTTATTAGTGAGCTCAGGGTGACTCTGAGAACTGATTCTTTTCAGCACAATTGAGCTGGGCACTCCAAATTTACCCTGTTTGTCTGTCTGTCTGTCTGTCTGTACGTATGTACGTACGTACTGACCTTTCACAAGTCTTCGCTACTTCTTTGCACAAAGGATCAGAAACTGCATTCTTTGTCACTTCCTCCAAGCCTCTTCCCACACATTTATGGCAGACAATAAATTGTTAACGTGTGTTTGCCCAACACCTGCATGCAACATTCCTGTAAGTGAAAAATATAAAATGTCTCTGACTTGTTACAATTGAACTAATTATGTCATTCTGTATTTCCGGTGTACCAGCCAGTTCGTAGAGTATAAATCCCATTTGGAACTTTCTAGAAAACAGGCATTTATGAGAACATTTATGAGAATTTATGAGTAACCTAAAGTAATCTCTGCAGAAATGCAGATAAACATACAATACCTGTGGCCAGTTTAGTATTCACGTTGTAAATTGGTAATCTGCAATGCGAGTTTGATGAGCGATGTGATTTGCCGGTGTACACGGTGTTTGCCAACCTGCACCTCATTTCATTTGTGACATTCTTTGTTTCAAGCTCCATTTATTGCATCTAATCTTAAATCCCTACACTCAAAAGTGACATTTGATCCTAAGCCTAGTTAATGATTATATCATCACACGCATATTGTAACATTCTCCGTTTCACAAAGAAAAACAAAATTGAAGTGTTCTTCACTCAGTTGAAAACAAGATAACTCATGAGTCCAAGCTCAACAAAACATTTGCAATAAAATAATCAGTGATCAGTCTCTGAACTGTAACAAAGGGTTAGTAAGTTGGGATGGTTATTCATGAGCAAATATAGTCCTTCAGGTACACCGGGGGTCTCCTGTCATGCTGTGGTCTCTGGTGCTGATCGGTACTGCTCTCACAAGAGGTCGATCCTAGGGGTTTGTCAACCGGTTCTACAGGTAAGGTAGGGATGCTGGGCACATCTGGTTTGGGAGTGCCAGAGTCCTCCACTGGATCTGATTGAATGGGCTGAATTGGTGACTCTGATGTCTTTTTCAGGTGCTGCCTATTTCTCCGGTAGACAGTTCCATTTTCAGTCTCCACCGTGTATGACCGTTCATCTAATCTTGCCATTACTTGGGCCTTTGGCCACGACGTGGTACCTAGCTTGAAGGGTTTCATTCGCACCACATCCCCCTCGCTCAGCGTCAGTAGTATTTTTGTGTTTCTGTTGTAATACATGGCTTGGGCCCGTTGGCGCTCTTTCAATTGGCTCTTTTCAATGCCAGGCTGGGTTGTCTTTGGCATAAGGAGGCTTTGTGCAGTAGGGAGGAGCGTTTTGGTCCTCCTGCCCATCAGACGCTGTGCAGGACTTGTAGTGATCGCTTGCGTAGGAGTGTTCCCATAATCAAGGAAAGCCAGGTACGGATCTGTCCGTGCCCTGATAGACTTCCGTAAGAGATGCTTAGCTGTCTTTACTCCAGACTCTGCCTTGCCATTAGCCTTACTGTTTCCGGGACTGCTGGTTAGGTGCTCAAAGTCCCAGGTCTTTGCGAATGTCGTAAACTCTTTCGAGGTGAACTGTGGGGCATTATCGCTCACAACTTGGTCAGGTATTCCATAGTGGGTGAAGTGGCTTTTCAGTTTCAGGATGGCTGTACTTGCCTTGGTGTTGGGTAACCTGTCTACCTCCCAATAGTTGCTGTAGTAGTCGGTAGTAACCAAACAGTCTATCATACAGGGTGAAGATATCAGCGCCTACCCTTTCCCAGGGGCAAGAGGGGACCTCATGGCTCATCAAGGACTCATTGGGTTGCGAAGTTGTATGGAACTCCCTGCATATCTCGCATGCTGAGATGTATTGCTTGATTTCAGTCAACATTCCGGGCCAGTAGATGCATTCACATGCTCTTTGTAGACATGACTCTGCTCCTAAATGGGAGGAATGAATTCTTGCTTTCATGTCTGCACGAAAATTGTTAGGGATCACCACAGCATTTGCTTTGAAAATCAACCTATCTTGAAGAGTCGACTCATCCTGCAGATCAAAATATGGGTGAGTCAGTTCAGGGGCAAGTTTCTTTTCTTCTGGCCAGCCTTTGAGAATGAGTTTAGATAAACTTCGGAAGGACTGATCTTTCCGAGTTTCAGCTTTAATGTCATCGATGCGCTCATTGGAAATTGGTAAGTAGTTGACCATGTTCACAAACTCCAGGTCGTCCCCATCATCACATTCAAACGGAAGGAAAGCTCGCGACAATGTGTCAGCCAGGTGCATGTTTTTGCCGCTCTCGTAGTGGACTGTGAAGTCATACTTCTGCAGCCTCACCATCATGGACTGCAATCGTCGCGGTGCGCATGAGAGTGGTTTCTGAAGAATCATTTCCAGTGGTTTGTGGTCACTTTCCACATTGACATGGCGACCAAATGTATACTGGTTAAATCGTTCAAGAGAGAAGACGATAGCCAGCATCTCTTTTTCAATTTCCGCGAATCGTTTCTCTGTCTCTGTCAGTGCTCGGCTTGCGTACTCAATGGGTCGGCCATTCTGTAGTAAAGCTGCTCCAAGGTCACCTTGACTCGCATCACATTGGATGGTAAGCTCACTGCAGGGGTCATAATAGCTCAGCACTGGAGCTTGTGTGACCATGTGTTGTATTTTCTGCAATGCGCTGTCCTGCTCCTCGGACCAGTGCCATTGTGTGTCTTTTCTTGTCAGGCGATGTATAGGCTCCATGATTTCCGAAAGCTTGGGAAGGAACTTCGCTAAGTAGTTCATGAAGCCATTCAGCCTCTGAACTCCTTCAACATCTTCTGGTCTCGGCATTTTGGTTATGGCCTCCACCTAAGCGGGGTCAGGTTTCAGACCATCACTCGATAACAGGTGACCCATGTAAGGAACCTCTTTCTGGCGCAGTTTCATCTTGTCTGCATTCAGAACTATGCCGTAATCTAGACATCTTTGCAGTAGCTTCTCCAGGTTCTCGTCGTGATTTGAAGTGGCTGCCATAGGGAGTGGCGAATGTTGCAAGGGCACCGCATTCCCGTGCCAGGACACAATGCCAGTAACCAGACTTGAGATCGACTGTGGAAAAGATTCGTGCTTCACACAGCTCAGGAAGTATGTCCTCTAGAACAGGTAGCTGATATCTCTCTCTCCTAAGTGCTGTATTCAACGGTCTGGGGTCTAGGCAGATCCTCAAAGCTCCAGTCTTCTTAACTGCCACAGCTAAGCCACTGACCCATTGGGTGGGCTCATCTACTGGAGTGATAACACCTATTTCTTGTAGACGGTCCAGTTCCTGCATCAGCTGGCCCTTGAGTGAAGCTGGTACACGTCTAGGCGGTGCAACAACGGGAGTTATGTTTTGATCAACTTCTAAATGCACCATTCCGGGTAGCGTTCCTAATTCTTGTTGGAACACCTCAGGGTAATGCTTGACAATTTCTTCACAGAGCGAGGATGTACATGGTGTGAAAGACAAACAACAGCTGCGGAAGAGACGTTTTGACAGGTCGAAGAAAAAACGGAAATTAGAAGAGAAGCTTGGAAAAACATGCAAATTTTGTGGTCAAATTCAGTTTTCAAAAGAGGCAAGTGTCCTGCGTGGGGAGCCACATGTGCTAAATGTAAAGGAAGAAATCATTTTGCCCCAAAATGCAACAGTAAAGTCAACAGTCTGAGAGAAGAATCCGATGAATCTGAAGAAAGCAACATAGAATACATCACACGCATATTGTAACATTCTTTGACTCCAAAAGCCGTTGCCAAATGCTACAGGCCTCCAGACCTTTCGCCAAAATCCCAAGCTTCAGGACTGGCCTACCCTCTCCCACGTAATTTCACATCCTATCCCGACAGGTTCTTCTTCATGGACAGCTATTGAAGTCCTGTCTGAAGATGTTACTTGACTTGAAATTAGCTTTTACAATATATTTAATTAACGTCTTGTTCACGGAGTGAACCAGCGGATACAAATCGACCTTTTACCCGGTCTAAACAAGGAAGTGTGGATGCCAGGTTTGTTTGTATCCATGCGCCACGATACATGTTGTGCACGTGACATAATCAGTGTCACATGCACAAAAAAGTTGCACAATAACAACGGGCGCGAACGTCCCTACAGATTGCATCCTGCAAAGAAATCACTACCGGACCGCTTTTTGAGACCTATGGAGAAAGGTTGAAAACTGCGGATTTTAAATGTTAAATTGCTGAGTAACTGCGTGAATATCAAGACAAATATGCGACCAATGTTGAACAGATACGATCAGATATGACCATTAACATGGTAAAGTAAAGTTGATTATTCTTTGACAAATGGATTTTTCTGTTTTATGGCTAATTCTTGCACAGACTAAGCATAACATTGCAAGTAGAAATTGAAAGTTATGTTTATCTGAAAGTTTGAGTATTTTGATGGATACATGTAAGTAAAGATAGCAGTTTTGTTTTTGCTTTTTTTTATGGCTGTTTTGTTTTTGCCCAAATGTCAAGAGATACTTTGTGTAAGAAAACTCCAAAGCAGTTAAGCGATCAGCAAATTGTAACTCTTGAAAATTCCTACACTAAAATAACCACTCTTAACAACATAAGCCCTAAAATAACACTTAAAAGCTTTAATCTGAAAAGAATTTGAGAATTCGTAGGAATACCTAGGAATTCCAAGCGTCTTAAATTGTTGCTAATTTGCATAGCTTGGGATTCCCAGGAACATAATAACCTCCACAGTCATCTCGTGTGATCTCTCGGAAAAAGAACAGGAGATGGAGGCCAAAAAGGTAGCCATAATAGACAGATGTGCCACCATTCTATCAGCAACCAATAGCAACCCTCCAGGTATATCCTGACATGCAGTGGGCCAAGCTGGTGGGGGAAAAATCATGGCCATCCTAGACAGGGCGTTGAAAAAATGCAGATCGATCAATTACTTCTTCTAGTGTAATGTACGGAAAAATTCAGTTTTCATTTGGTATAATTTATTACACCGTTGACGTTTCTACAGACACTTTTCTACACTCACGTTTTCTACAGACACTTCCTCGACTATATATTCTTCTTTTAAAATTTCAGAACAGTCTAGAAAGTATTGAAAATATGGCCATTTTAGAGAAAGGTTTTGTTCTTGCATAAAATGGATAAAATGTTGCACTTTTTCGGTAATGTTCATAAAAATATGTAAAGATTTTGTGCGAAACCATTGTGAGATATTTGGCTTCTATTGTGGACAAATTATTGACCTAACAACTCAATGCATGTTTGACTTCCAATGTTTGAAGGCAAGGGAAAAATTGTACTAGTTTAACTGCTTCAATTGAATAATTATTGCTAGGCAAATTTGTGGCAGTACAAAAGTACGCAGCACTGCTAGTTGTGTGGGAAACAAGTCTATGCCAAAGGAGAGGGCGGGGGTGAACAAACAAAATAATCACTTACAATACCTTCGGACAAAATCCTTTCACATGAATTCCAAACAGCACTGACAGAAAAATTCAACAACTTAAAAATGATTTTTATAACAAAATTCTTACATTTGTTTTCTGTAATCTATCCCTAAAAACAAACTTTGCACTGCTAACAATTTTAAAATTTGTTTTGTGAGACTCGTGATTCTTTTCCAATTTTAAAAAGCCAGAGCCAGCAGCCTGGAGAGCCATGGTATGGCCTAAGAATGGTTACGCTTATTTGATTCAAAGAGCCTGCAGCTGGTGCAGAGCCATTGCTCAATGAGGCTCCCAGTGAGGCCCAAGCACTGGGTGAGGTGAAGAACAGACAAGCCTTGCTTAGCTACATGAGAAGTACACGAGAAGAAGCTCAAATTGCATGAAGAAGATTTCCTTGACATCAAGGAAATCAGCGAGTGGAACGATGGAGTAAATGCCAAGTTAGAAGAAGCTACGGTCAAGTCGAAGCCCTAGAAGAAATGGTTGGTGAAACGAAAAACAGAGTTGGAAATGAAGGAGCAAGAGGAGAAAATGCAGTTTGAAATCAAGCTACATGAGAAGAAGCTCAAATTGCATGAAGAATATCAACTTAAAACGGGAAGCCAGAGTGCATCTGCCGCCCATGAAACGGCTACCAGTCAAGCCAAATGACCAAAGCTGATTAGCACCAAATTTAACGGGACGTTTGTAGACTGGCCAAGATTCTGGGGGCAATACTCTGAGTCCATCGATAAATCAAGCTTGCCACCAGTAACCAAGTTTACATATTTGCGAGAATTAGACTTCAAAACAGTCGCCTCATATAACAATGTAACCAACGTTATTTCGCTCTGAAATACAGCGCATTAAAAGCAAACTTGAATAATTGACATAATTCAAACACCCATAAGTCCTTGCGCCGTACCACTCCAATGCGCCATTTTATTTCGCTCTGAACCAAGATGTCCACTACCTCCATGTGGTGAAGACAATCCTTCGGATATTGCAGCCATCTCACCTCAAGGAGCTAAGCCGAAGGAAGGGGAAGGTAATGTACGTCCTGTCTCCCATGTTCAGCTGATTTTTAGCGATCCCAAAGCATTAAATTTGCTTCGGCATGCTTTTAATTGTTTGCACACAAAGATGGTGTCCACTGAGCGACCAAGGCTCCACGCTTTGTTACGAACTCAAACTCTGCCGGAGCATCCAAGGCTCACTCGGCAAATGAGAATGACACCAACACATATACCCCGGCGACTAAAAGGCCAAAAGGGGCGGAAAACTACTCTGATGAGGTAGTTGTATTAGAGCCAGGTGCTTCAAACCAGGGCACTTCTCATCCTGCAGTAGAGGATGATGAAGACAATGAACTTTGCCATAGCGCTCGCTATCACTAACAGTTAACAGCATTCTTAGGCACATTACACAAGCCATTGTCTGCCTTTGAGAGAAAAGCAATTACCAAATAGTACCCTTGTCAAGATGCACTCTTGCCTGGCACCAAACCTGTCGACAAGGACAGTAAATTTTTTCAGGATCATGTGTTACACACCATGGGCATATTTACGGCTTCCTTGCTGAAACTAAGCCAGGTGAAAACGTGATCCTCAGTTATGAGCAGGTGAAGGAGTTTGGAGCAGACATTAAAAAAGCTTTACGTCTACTGGGCAATGCCTCTGCACTTTTGTCAAAGAAGAGCTGCAAGGCTGTCCTTAACAAAATCAATTAAAAGGCAACTGTATCAT
The DNA here is from genome assembly GCA_964030785.1 of Siderastrea siderea. Taxonomy (NCBI): domain Eukaryota; kingdom Metazoa; phylum Cnidaria; class Anthozoa; order Scleractinia; family Rhizangiidae; genus Siderastrea; species Siderastrea siderea. Next base: position 39,464,048 of record OZ034966.1, on the reverse strand, counting down.
CTCTTGCCTCCGAAGAGTTTCCACAGGCTGCCAAAAATCTGTTTGCGGAGGGATTTGAAGCCAGGATCAAGACCAGGTCAGAGACCTTACTTTCAGCTGCTTCTGTGGGCCAGAATTCACGACCTGGGGTCAATTCAATAAAACATTTACAAGTGTAATTTACAAGGGTAGCTATTGTTTTCTACACTTGTAAATTACACTTGTAAATGTTTTATTAGACTGACCCCTACTAACTTTTTTTGAGGCCGCACCACCCCGTTCAGGAGACGAGGGAACCGCTGGGGTGGTGCCAGTCAAAGGTTCCAGAATGCCAGCAACTTCAGCCAGTTTCGGGGTGCCAGAGGGGCCCTGCAGCAAAAACCCTTCAGCCACCCAGTAGAGAGGCCTTCTCACTTACCACCAAAGCCTTTAAACCTTTAAACATGGCCTGCAAACAAAGCAGTTAACTAAAATGGTGGGGATAAAAGCGTTGAACTCTCACACCTCTCTAATTTGAGAAAGATTTGGCTTCCACCGTTGAAATGGGACGTTATGGTTCGCGTGTACACGGGTCACCCTTAGTTAACTAAATAAAAAATGGATGATTTCTTTTTTCGGGAGTAGCAGTGTCGCCATACTCAAAATGCTAATAAAAAAAATCACACAATTAAAAAGCCTTGAAACTGCGCATTATAAAACTAAGAATATTTTTTTCCAACTTTTTGTCTTCTTTTAAACAACTACCTAAAGATGCAACACGAAAGCTGTTGCAAACCGGTCAGTTTACGTTCAGGTCGGTTTGGGCAAATGGTAAGCAAATTTCCGTATTGGGAAAATTCCATTTGGGACTGGCACTTGCCATTTGCAGAGATCCCTACCATTTACCAAAAAATTTGCACGACGGCGACAGCTAACGAGAAGGTCGCAAAACAAAAGCTTTGATTAACAAAACGACTCTGCACGTGCGTTATTTTTGGTATATTTCTTTGCCGTTCTGTGCACAACTACAACGTGAAATGACCAAATTCAACATTTTGTGTAGAATGCAAACACATGATGGTGAATTTTCGTTTTTATGATAATAATAAGATAATAGTAATGACTTTATTCAGGTGTCAAGTGATCTAGCACCCTGTAAAGACAGGGCGCTAATTGCGGACACAGCTATTTTCTAATTAATTTTCTAAATAAGTTCTTCCTGAACTGATTCCCCGTCCTCACAAATTTAGCTCCTGGATAATTCGACTGCATTTGACAGATTAAACGAGTCGGAATAATCGCCAAGAAGTTTCAAAGATTGTGAAGCCATTTTAAAAGTGACGTTTTCCTATCCGTTAAGCTCCCTAATTAATTGTTGTTGGGACAGAAAATGGCTGCGAGAGCCTGAAACTGGTAACAAAGGTTAGGTTTGAACAAATGGTACACAAATTTCTATTTGGAACATTCCGTCCAGAAAAACAGGACCACCTTTTCAGACGTTCCGTTGCTCCCAGAAATTTTCTACTGGAACGACCCGATAAATTGTGTACCATTTACTTTCCAACCAAAATTTCCGGAAAGTTGTTGTAAATGGTAAACAACCATGGTGACCCATTGTGGTGACCAGTTGAATTGTGTCACCAAAATGTGCAGTAATGAAACACACTCGAAGTGAACGTTCATTGCAGGAAAATATCCGCAGAAAACCTCCTAATGTACATAATGCAAGGAAGCTACCTTTCATCTATCTAGCGGTTTTTGTTATGACAATGTCCCATGTTGGATGCAAAAACCAACACAGAAACAGGCACGGTTCACAGAAATTTTTCCGCCAATACAGGATTACATGGAACATATACCATAAATTCCTTTTTAAAGACACTTTCCCGTCTGCTTGCCGCCTCAATGTTGGCATACAAGATATGGTGACTAGACTGCGGTTAACAACATTGAGAGGGAGAGGGGGAGCATGAAAAAAGAAAAAATAACATTTAGTTGAAGTGTCCCAACTATTTCCCTCTGGTAGTGTGGCTCTTGTACACCTGGAAATACAAAAGGTGCTAGAGAAAGAAGCCATCCATGTGGTCTCCCCAGGAAAGATACATCAAGGGTTTGTGAGTTCAATTTTTCTAGTCCCCCAAAAAAGGCGGTGGGGCGGTGGCCAGAGGCCCATAGTGAACCTCTGCCCGTTCAATCCATTCATCCCTTATACAAACATTTCAAAATGGAGGGGATTCATATGTTGAGGGATCTGTTAAGGAAAGGTGACTTTATGGTCAAGATAGACCTGAAGGATGCCTACTTCACGGTGCCAGTGTGGAAGAACCTCCAAAATTTTCCGAGGTTTGTTTGGAAAGAAACAATGTACGAGTTTGCCTGCCTACCCTTCGGGCTCTCAAGTTCTCCCAGAGTCTACAAAAACTTATGAAACCTGTGGTAGGCCTGTTACGTCAAATGGGCATTTTAAGACCAGTATACTATTTCAAGGGCATGTCCCTATAATCCTATAATTCTTTGCTAGCAAAAATTCTTAAACAGAGGGGTTTTAGTGTTGTCCTATAAGCATGAAAAACAATATTAGTAGTGCCGGCACGTTTAATCAAATATCATTAAATCTAACCCTAAAAATTCCAGTCTTAAGAGCGACTTTTTTCCACGACCGAGTGAGAGGTGGCACATGATGAAAAACAAGACTACTCTCAAATTTATTTCAGAGATACCTTATGGTGAGCCAATTAACGTGGTGTGATTTTTTCTTTCAAAGCTATTTTTGTTTTGCAAAAAATTCTTAAAAATTCTCAAAAAATTCTTAAGAACTTCGATTATCCGGATTTCTCGATTATCCGGAATTCCTTCTCTGGTCCCAGATTTTTAATGAATATTTTAAAGTTAGTCACATTCAAGACCAAACTCTTCCTAAATTGAAATTTCACTTTCTTCCTCGAAAAACTTTGTAATTATAAGCCGATTTTAAAAAGATTTTGCAAATATCGAGTAAATAATGTACGCGTCAGAATCTTCATTTTAATCAATGTGTTTTTCAGGTGTTTGTTTAAGCATGAAACATACAACTTTGTCTTAATTAACGTGTTTTTCCGATGTCTGTTTAAGCATGAAATATCCAACTTTGTCTAGGCAAACAGTCGCCTTTTTTTCACTCACAAAGTGAAACAGGGAATGACAGACGGAACGAGAAATTCCAGGTCCAAATGAAATTGACGCATTTAATTCAATGGTAACAAAAACGTTGTACTTAACTGGCCATTATTGTAGAGTGGGCTAGTTTAATTAAAATGTTTATCAGTAACTTAATTTTTCCGTAGACTTCTTATCGCGAATAAATCCGTGAAACACACCGTGCGGCCTGGGACCGAGCCGATTCTTAACCTACCGTACTCAAGGCTCTTTTTTCATTTCTTTCCTTCTTTGTTTTTTTTTTCTTTTACAGTCGCTCTCCCTATACTCTACTAGACCGATAACACCACCCGAGCGCTCGGATTGAAGGATGAAGGACAGAATGCGTTCGGGGGTAAGGGAGTAGGGTGAGCAGCTGTAGGAGAGGGAAAGGACAGAACGCGCGAGGGGATCAAGAGGGTCTACGAGTTATGTGAAAGGCAAAGGTCATCGCGCAATTTTGTATGTTGCTTTGCCAGAACGTATTAAATCAGTACCCAGCTCCTTGTTTAGTAAAATATGGTAGGTTTTCTAGTAGTGTTAAGTATGCACTAACGCAAAGAAACGATCTGTAGCATTTCGTGTTTTCCTGAAGCACTCCCTCAGCCACTTCCCCTGGTCTCTCCGGAGAAGAGTGGTTCTTCACAGTGTGTCGAAGGAAAAAAATGGCATTGAACAGATCCCACAAATTTCATACAATACCTTATATTATTTAGTGACCAAGTTTTATTTTATGAACATTTTATCTATAATTTCTGTCAACGTTTTGTGCAGGAATTTGCCGGGACTGTAGGATGGCTATTGATCCGGATGCTGAGACAACGGTCATGAAACCTTGTAGCTTAAGCCTTGATGATATTTCAAAAGGCATTGAAAATGTTACTTTGGTAAGCCAGTAAATTCTAGCATATTTTGTACCAGTGCTATCAAGTTTTATTTTTAGTACATTTTCAAACCCATTCTTTCGACGTTTTGCGCACATCGTGAGATTCAAATTGAAATGGTCTAGATTGAATCGTCCACCGTAAAGCCCGATTTAACATGACTTATACTCCGATTGTCACTCACTTGCTCCCTTGCATTAACAGTCATTGGGTTGCATCTAAATTGATCATGTTAAAGTTTTAACTCAAGTAGTTACCAGTTTTCCTCGTTTTGGCAAGACAATCATCTTCATTTATGTATAGCGCTTAATATATATTTAAGGTGGCTGAACACAATTTTCCAATCTTTGAAGTACCTATCCTTTATTTTGCACTCACGACCAAACGGTTGCCGCTGATTAGCTCAAAATTGGCAAGTTACAAGATAAGCTACTGCACTAGTAATTTTTGCGTGCCCCTTTAGACCATGATGCAGTACCATGGCAACACAGCTTATTATAATTCAACCAAAAAGATTGAATTCTTTACGATTTCAGAAAATTCAGTTGTGTACAACGAACATGGAGAAATTGTGACATTTTAACATTGAAGCAATAAAGATTTTAACAGAATATTTTTATTTTATTTGATAAAGGTTTTAATTTTTCGATATGTTATGTTTTCAGGAATTGTCCTGTAATGTTTAAAAATTCCTTTGTTAAATTCCAGTTTTTTTGTAATCAGCAGTTTTTTTTTTTTTGCTTTCTAAATTACAGCTTTGCAAAATTTCTTAAAAATCTAAGGACTGGTTTGCAAGAAATCACGCCTTTCTGGTAGGACAATAAAATGCCCGATCGCAACTTTTTGATCAACTGCGCACGCGCAGCATTTAAATTTTGCTATTCTCAAAGCCTTGAGCGCGCGCACTCGGACTTGCGTTAGCATTGAATCTAAAGAGCGCAAGAAAACTGTATTCAGCCGCCTTAAAATGCGAGACCTTTCAAAGGCAGTGTAAACCTGAGGCTTCATAAATAACATTTATTACCAAAGGGAATAAATAAATTTATGCAGCCTGCCTTGCAATTAATTACCCCGGATGGTGTCACATCCGGGACTTTAACAGTTTTATATTTAGGCTTCTGAGCATGTGGTTGTAGGCCTCTTTCATTTTAGCTTCGGTGCAGAGCAAGCATTTTTGCATTTTCTTCTGTGAGTATTTTTACACAGGAGAACTACACGGCCAGAATTCCCAACTTTCTCTGTTCCAACAGACGAAGAGAAGAGCTGGACATTGATTCAAAGGACAACCAGATAAGTAGGCTGTGTTTATTAGTTTTAATCGCCACTGCATTACCGTCGCTCGAGTCACATGGCGGCTGCGAACCCGAAACCACGTACGCGTGTATTAGGGCATTCATTTGTACGCAGATTGGAAGATTTTGCGGCCCAAAAACACTCCGACGGATCTTTTGACCTCAACTTAGGATTGGCAAAGGTCTGTTCGGTAGTTTTTCACGGGAAAGGAGGGCGAACAGTGGACAAAACAATCAAGTATGATCTCGATGACATTCGCAGTGCCGCCCCCCACATTGTTATCCTCGAACTTGGATCGAATGATCTATGTGACAAGGACAACGACCCCGAGACTATCGCGCTTTCCATAGTCGCTTTAACAGAGCTTTTACTCAAAGACCTGAAATTGCGATTTATAATTGTTTGTGAAGCCATCGCACGACAGAAGGAGCCTTTCGATGGATATAATGAAAAGGCCACACAAATGAATGATCACCTGAAGGAATTATTATGTGGAGTATCAGTCGCGAAGTGTTGGCAGCATCGTGGTTTGATTCAGCCGACGAATAATGCAGTATATGACCGCGACGGCATTCACTTAAACTATGTGGGAAACAAGGCCCTTTACCGAAGCTATAGGGGTGCCATTTTGTGGGCACTGTCCCACGTTCAAAAGGGTTAATACCAATGTTAGGATTTTCAGTATAAATTCGGCCTTTATAATTCGTGCTGCATAATTTTATGTGGACTATCCTTAATAGGATACCAGGCACCATGTGCTTTGTTGCAGCCATTTGTTATTATTGGCAACTAGGCAGTTATTTGTTTTAGCCAAGACTTTGTTTTGGGCCCTTATTGTCACCACACATTTGTTTGTTATGGACGTACAGTTTTTTGGCTTTTGTCAGCATGGGTCATGATACTTATTCGGCGGGAGCAATACTGCTCTGGGCCATTCATGTACCAGGTTATGCTGTTGCATCATTATGTATGCCTATTACATCCTTGTGGTGTGATAGAATTTTATGGGCCATATGTTTATGTCGTCCTATTTTGTTGTTGTGTGGCTCAAGGGCACCAATTTTTTGGCTATTGTTTCATGTATGCACGGTTTACCACTGTCCTTCCAAGCTCTAAGCGGAGCTTTGCGCTACTTTTTCCTGTTTACACTCATAATACGCCCTAAAAGTTTATTTTCGTTGCCAGAATACCTCCTAAAAGAACACAAAGCCACTTAAGCAGA